>VZRI01004015.1:12953-39870 GCA_013397515.1 Upupa epops | reverse complement strand
CCTGTCTTCCCAAACCCAGACAACTAGAAGGACTGATTGTGAAACAACTGCAACAAAGACACATAGTTCCTATTAATAGCCCATGGAATATTCCCATTTTTGTGATCCAAAAGAAAAATAGAGCTTGGCATTTGCTACATGATCTGTCAATGAAGTTATGGAAGATATGGGACCACTCCAACCTGGAATGCCATCNCGGAGAGACTGAAATTGGGACAGGTTTTATTGTGCTCTGTCGGGACCTCTAGGACACTTTATATTCTGACTGGTTGTTTGGGGTGTACGGTTGGGTTACTTCCTTAGTGTTCTTAATAAAGAATTGTTGTTCCTTTTCCCAAATCTCTTGCCTGAAGGCCTTTAAATTGAAAGAATTTAATACCTGTCTTCCCAAACCCAGACAACTAGAAGGACTGATTGTGAAACAACTGCAACAAAGACACATAGTTCCTATTAATAGCCCATGGAATATTCCCATTTTTGTGATCCAAAAGAAAAATAGAGCTTGGCATTTGCTACATGATCTGTCAATGAAGTTATGGAAGATATGGGACCACTCCAACCTGGAATGCCATCCCCAACCATGATTCCATGGAATTTGGACATTGTAATTGTTGATTTAAGACTGTTTCTTCACCATCCTGCTGGTGCCCCTAAATTTGCATTTTCGGTACCCACTGTCAACAACACAGCACCTTTAAGAAGATTTCAATGGATTGTATTGAAACAAGAGATAAAGAATAGTCCATCTGTCTGTCAACAGTTTGTAGCTCAGACATTGTCAGAAATCAGGCTACAATATCCTGACATGTTTTGTGAACATTATTGTCTCAGTTTGGGAAGACAGGTGTCGGTTAGGGGAAGCTGGAGTCTCCCTCAGAATGGAGACTGCCAACCCCCTCCCTCCAAAATACCAAATTCTTTCAATTTAAAGGCCTTCAGGCAAAAGATTTGGGAAAAAGAACAACAATTCTTTACCAAGAATATTTAAAATACCAATAGTATACACAACAAACAAACAAAAGAAGATCCCAGGGACCCCAACAGAGTCCGCCTGACAGTTAGGGAGGCTGATGGCTGCAGACCTCTTGCAGTGGTGAATGTGGCTCTCTTCCCCTCGGTACGGGCGCAGACGGAAGACCGCAGCAGGCAGGAGGCGGCAGGGAGCGGCAAGAAAGTGTCCGCGGCAGCCAGGAGGCAGGCAGTCACAGCAGCAGCTCTGCTCGGCGCGGGAAACAGTGGGGACTTCGGGGCAGGAGGCAGAAGGTCTCGGAGGGAGGCCAGATGCCATGGAGAAGCAGCGCAGCAGCGGGAGAGAAGCGGCACCGAAAGCACGTGAAGCGGCTCCCACTCGGCACCCCAGGGTCCGGGGAAAGGAAACTCCAGTAGAGAGCGAGCCCCCCTCGTTTTTCTGAGTCCCAGTTTATGCAGGTGGGAATGGTCAGCTCCCCCCACCTCCCCCCACTGGGTGAAGCGTCTCACAATGGGATGATATGAACCTTAATGGTCCATCAGCAGAAGATAGTTAAGAAATATTGCCCCACCTGGTTTTAACAGTTGAGCCAGTCAAAAAAGCATTCACTCTACCATCCCCCTGGAGTTACAAAAAACAAACCCACACAGCTTCTCAACTGCTTTCAACAGATGAAAATAGAATACAATCTTTTTGATTCCATAACCCAAGACAATTATATGGATGATATTGTTTTTGCAGAAAAAGAGAGGCAACAACCCCTCATGGTAGTTCAAGAAGCTTATACTGCCATGGAAGTCACACCAGAAAAGGTTCAAATTTATCCCCCATGGAAATATTTAGGGTGGAAAATATTAGCAGCCACTATAGAACCTCAATAAATCAAACTACAAATTGATGTAAAAACATTGAATGATTTGCAGAAGCTTTAGGGAACTATTAATTGGATTAGACCTTATTTCGGTATCACTACTGCAGATTTGGCCCCTTTGTTTGATCTCCTTAAAGGAGAGAAAGCACTGACATCAGCTCAGAGCCTTATGAGCGAGGCTATATAAGCCCTCTAAACAGTAAATAAGGTCCTCAGATATAAAAAGGCCCCAGGCAACTTGAAGGACATCCTGTATGTTTATTTGTTTTTGTTACCTTAAATCAAGCCTATGGCTTGATTGGACAATGGGTAGCTTCACTTATGGACACTCTCGTGATTTTAGAATGGATTTTCTTACCAACCCAAAAAGGCTGTATCTATGCAAATTCACAATTGCTAACATTATCATGAGACAAAGAGGGTTTTAACAAATATCTGGGAGAGAGCCTCAGTATATATACGCTGAATATCTTAAGTGGTGTCTAGCTAACAGCTTTGTGTTGCAGATTGCCCTGGAAGGCTTCAATGGATGCATCAAAGTTCATTACCCTTCTCACAAATTGGTGAGAATACACGAAGTTTTTAATACACAAAGTTCAATTTATACCTGCTTGTCATTGTGCCAGCATTGTCCTTTAGTTTAATTAGCTTTTTTTTTTCATTGCAGTGTTCACTCTTTAAAATATTCATGGAGACCAGTCACATAACCTCTCAGTCCTCAGTGACACCAAACAAACAAGCTCTTCTCACACAGACAGGTTTCTATTTCCCTCATGGTCCTAACAGCCCTTTCTATCATCTGGTTTTGCATTTGTGTCAGGGATATGTGACCAGGCTTTATCAAATATTTTATAGCAGGGACTGTATTACCTACACCAGGATTGCCAGTGTTCTACCACTGTTAAAAACTCTTTTCATCATGTTGTCAAACAGAATCACCTACCTTGCAGCCATAGAACACTGCAAATAAATTTTGCATAGGATATTTTAAACCCTCAAGAAGATCCATAGAGAAACTGAACATAAGTGATGAGGTAAGCAAATGTTTAAAGAACCATTTTTATTTTTCAATTTTATTCAGTGGCTTTAAACATTTACTGAAACTAACATTAGTACAGTGCTATGTCTTAACTTACACTTAAAATAACTGAACTCTGTACACAGGGCAATTTAATTTGCTTGGTGTGCATTGTAGTGTGATTCATCGTGATGTAGATGCTAAAAGTGCTTGGATCAAAGTGTCCAATACTGTCTGGTTATAGGTATGAAAATGCTTTGCTGACAGCTCCACCACAAGTTTTGANTCTGATACACTTCCCAGATATTGTCTGACACACTTCCCGGATATTGTCTCAACAACCACATATGCAGTGGGTTTACCTGTGAGGAATGGACTTGGATCAGAATGGTCAGACACCGGGAGGACATGGTGCCTGCAGAAGACTCCCATGCTAGTCAGAGAAAACTGATGGAGAGCTTGTCTCCTGTGGGCAAGAACATCATGTTGTCATAGGGAAGAAATGATTGTGAGGGGTGTCGCATTGAAGAGCAATTGACCACTTCTCAAGAAGACTATTCCAATGTCTAGTACCTCTCATGGGGAAAAACTTTCCTCTGGAGTCCAACGGGAATCTCCCCAGGAGCAACTTGTATCCATTACCCCTTTTCTATGAGATGCCCTATGAAAAGGAAGTCTCCATCTTCCTGGTAGCCACCTTTAATGTACTGGTACATAGTAACAAGGTCCCCCCTAAGACTTGTCTTCTCAAGGCTAAACAAACTCAGATCTCAGCCTTTCCTTATATGGCAGGTCTTCTAGTCTTTTGGTCATCCTTGAGACACATCTCTGGACCCTCTCCAGCTTATCCATATCTCTTTTGTATAGCAGAGACCAAAACTGAAAACAGTACTTAGAGTATGGTCTAACCAGCACTGTTTAGAAAAGGAAAATGACTTCATCTCTGCTGGTGATGCCCTTCTTAATGCAGTCCAGCATCCTGTTTGCTTTCTTTGCTGTTGCAGCACACAGTTCACTCATGCTGGACCTGCTATCCCCCAAAGCCCCCAGGTCTCCTTCTGCAGAACTCTTCCACCATGTGGCTCCCAGTCTGAGCTGCATTTGTGGGTTGTGTATTCACAGGTATGAGACCTTACACTTGTGCCTACTGAACTTCATAATGTTCCTGCTAGCCGACTGCTCCAGTCTGTCCAAGACTTCCTGCTGGGTGACTCTCTTTTTCTGGTGTTGACTTCACCACTCATTTTGGCATCATCCACAAACTTTATCAGGCTTGCTCTTGATCCCTACATCGAGATAATTTATGAAGATATGAAATGGTGTTGGGCTTAATATTGATCCCTAGGGGACCCCAATTGTAACTGGTTGCCAGTTTGAGTGCAGCTATTTGCTAACACTGTGGGTATGGCCTGTCAGTCAGTCACCCAGTGCACAGACCACTTGTCTAAGTTGCCATGTGTCAGTTTCTCAAGAAGAAGGCTATGGGCAACTGCAGAAGCCCTGGAGAAGTCCAGGCAGACAATGCTTACTGCTTGCCCTGCATCAACTGAGTGAATTAGAGTTTGTCCAGTCTGACCAGTGTTGTCAGCTGGTGACACCTGGCCATGGTGGACTATGAATGTCCCATGAGAGTCACTGCCAGATCTCCAGCCAATAAGAAAGCCTTTAACCCTTGTTCCTGCTAAGTCATTTCTTCCATACTTTTGCTGTGGTGCTATCACTGTGCAACTTCTCAGAGAAGGCAAGACAGCAAGGAAAGGAACTAAATTTAAGCCCCTCAAATCAGGAAAATTCAAAGGGGAGCCACAAGCTAGACATGGGATTTATTGTAGCCTGAGTAACAAAAGATACTGTAGTTTGATTCTGTAGCAGTGATGGCAGACCCTTGGAACATCGGAGGGCATGGTGAGGATTGATGACATCCCATTCCAATTTCCTTTGTGCACTAGAGAGTGAGTTCTGGAAGGTTTATAATGAAAAGAGTATATGGACCTGAATAAAACCAAATTACTGAACAATACCAGCTACTTCTCTTATAATAGTATCTCAAGACCTTGGAGTCTTGAGCTGTAGCTCCATTTTACTTACAACCACATCCTACATCTGCATAATAAATAAAGCATAACCTTTCTTCTTTGTTCTCATCTTGGTAAATGCGAACCAGATTTCAGACAAACAGGTTTATCTCCTGATTTAACCACTTAGTTTAATTCCCTCCCAGCCACTTGCTTTGTTAGTGACTCAGGACTAGGTCCTCACAAAAAAAACCCCAAAAGACTGTTCCTTGTCCTCTTACGCCTACCTGAAGATCTGATTGGTATCAGAACCTACCTCTTTATCACCAAGTTTAATAAAGTAAATTGTACAAGGTATTTCACACACATATCACTCAGTCCTAGACATGGCAGCCATCTTATCCTGGAAATGTGGTGAAGAAAGAGAGAGCATGGTTCCTTGGGAACCAGCAGAAAAAAGGTTTAATCTGAATTCCATGATGTGCTGAAATGGAGAGAGTTTTTCCCTTGCTTGTGGCCATAGGAGTCAGGATTTTGGAAGCAAAAGTCAGGCATGGAAACACAGGGAACATAGAACTGGACTTTAAAATGCCCACTGATGCTAATGAACATGTGCATGAAGTTGATGGACACCATGTTTCCACAGAAACAGGAACAGTTGAAAGTCTCTTTTCCCTTTTTAGGGTTTGGACATTGAAGTTTGGGCTCCTTTACGTAAGAACATTGTGATTGATCTCCGTATGTCTTTTTTGTGTATGTGTTTTTATGCTGGGTTTTTTATATGGGATGAATTAGATGTCTTGTTGCCTTTTTTTCTAAACCATGTTAGTTTGGGTTTTTGCCTACAATTCATAAGTGTTTTTTCTTTTTCAAACTCTCCTTGGCATTGCTTTTATTTTGGCCTGTTAGCACCTTAGCTAAATTAATAGCTTATTTATGTCATTAAACTTGACATAAATAAGTTTTTAAACTTGACAAAGCAAAATCAAATCACCTTCGTTACAGGACTATGTAAATGGGAAGAGGGGATAAAAGATATGTTCCTGACAAAGCTGCTCTTTAATTTGAAAAAACATTCTAAAGAATTACCTTCGTAGTTGGACCACTTCTCTAGCTGAGAATTCAGATGAGTTTAATGAAAGCCCTTTACGTAGTTTCCAAGGAGTTCCAACTTCCACTCTGAATTCAAAAGATGCATGGGCTACAAGATAGAAGCCAGAGAGTAGTGGTCAATGGGACAGAGTCTAGTTGGAGGCCTGTATCTGGTGGGGTCCCCCAAGGATCAGTACTGGGACCAGTCCTCTTCAATCTGTTCATTAATGCCTTCAATGAGGGATTAGGGTGCCCTGTCAGCAAGTTTGCTGATGACACGAAGCTGGGTGGTGTCGCCGATACTCCAGCAGACTGGTCTGCCATTCAGCAAGTCCTGGATAGGCTAGAGAGCTCGGAAGAGAGAAACTTAATGAGGTACAACAAGGATAAGTGTAGAGTCTTGCCTCTGGGCAAGAACAAGAACAACCCCAGGTACCAGTAAAGGGGGACTGACCTGTTGGAGGGCAGTGCAGGAGAAAGGGACCTGGGGGTCCTAGTGGACAATGGGATGACTATGAGCCAGCAGTGTACTCTCATGGCCAAGAGGGCCAACAGCATCCTGGGGTGTATCAGAGGGGAGGTGGTTAGCAGATCAAGGGAGGTTCTTCTCCCCCTCTACTCTGCACTAGTGAGACCGATTCTGGAGTTTTGTGCCCAGTTTTGGACACCCTCAGTTCAAGAAGGACACAGAGCTGCTGGAGGGTGTCCTGTGTAGAGCAACGAAGTTGATGAAGGAAGAAGAACACCTCCCTTATGAGGAAAGGCTGAGGGAGCTGGGTCTCTTTAACTTGGAGAAGAGGAGGGAGAGGGCTGACATCATTCATGTCTATAAATATGTGAGGAGTAGGTGTTAGGAGGATGGAGCCAGGCTCTTCTCAAGATCATCTAGTGATAGGACAAGAGGCAGTGGGTGCCAGCTGGAACATAGGAGTATTGGAACAGGCTGCCCAGGGAGGTTGTGGAGTCTCCTTCTCTGGAGACTTTCAAGACCTGCCATGATGTGTTCCTGTGCGACTTGGTCTAGGTGGTCCTGCTGTGGCAGGGAGATTGGAGTAGATGATCTTTTGAGGTTCCTTCTGATCCCTAATGATTATATGATTCTGCTTTTTGTGTGTTTAGATGCCATTACAAAAGGGCAGCTGAGAACAGTGATGAGATTTGAGGCCTCTCTGGCTTCACAGTGCTGGAAAGATAAAAGTCTATCTTGAAGTTTCACTGCATCAGCGGCCATTAGCTTAAAAATATCAGAAGCCCTTTGAGAAAGTGACATTCATTAGTTTCATATAGTGTTTCAGTGCTATTGGAACAATTACAGAAGATTAACTTAAATATTCCTCATAACGTTGGAATGCCTAACTAGTGAGCATTCACTGTATGCTTTTTCAGGTCACTGCGTGCAGCTTTCTCAATGTCTCTTTTGTCTGTGCAGAAAAATCACACTGATTTCTTTTAATGCTAAATGAAATATCTGTTGAGAAGTTTGTTTGAGCAGACTGAAAGAAATGGAAGTTGATTGATGAAGAAATAATATACTGACTTAAAGATAGATGGAGTTGTATGGATTCTAAAGGGATAGCAATATGACAATTCAAACATTTGCAGCAAGAGACTTTGTCATTTGCACAATTATGCTATTAATCTGATGAAAGAGATACACTTATTTAATAAAAAAATTTGTGGAACCAGCTATAGTGTTCCAAAGATCATGAAAAGGGAAGATGAGTAGATTCAGCTCAGTATGAAGATGAAGGACCAAATTGAGAACGCAAGCATTGCAGAAGAAAGCTAATCTATTAGATTATTATTATTATGTGGTATTACTGAGGTGGACAGCTTTTATGTGTGTTCTTATAAGTTGCTATGAATGTGGAATTTGAAGAACAACAGACATTCTACTTACTTTCTCTTTTCTTCTAGTGTTAAGGGCATAAAACTTTTTCATTTAGTTTGAATTGAAAATTTTAAATCTAACTTTAAGTCCCATAATTAACCCATGTTTCTTTTGACAGATGAGGGCTGATGATCAAGTATTTTTCTGCCACTTTTGAAAAAAACCATAACTGCTCATTTCCTAAATCTGTGTAACATGAGCTTTTTCTAACCAAGTCAGACACTCAGTTACCCTCAGTTACCCAGTGGATAACTTAACACTCACAAAGTGAGTGAGAAATGAATGTAAGAAAAACGCAGACTGTCTAAAACTCATAAAAATCCGAAGAAGTCTGCCTTTACAAACTGTATCTCTAGTGTGGATTTGCAAATAGTATAGACATGCAGATTCCTCTGCATTTCTCCAGCTTCATAGGTCAGTTTCTTCTCACCAGCAGGAAAAATTGTAGGCCTTGCACCATGTCCTAGAACTTAATTTCAAGCTGTTACAATTGTAAGAAATTGAAGGATACAGTGCGCTAAATGAAGAGTAAACTGTCATCTGCACTGTATAACATTTCTTCCATCCAAATAAGCATGTAATGAAGATAGCACAGAGTTAAACACCTGGATATGGCTCTTTGCAGCTGTGGCAACAGAAGGTGCTTGAAAGTCCACACACTGGACTTACTAGTTCAAACCCAAGACTCTGCAAAATGGCATGTTATATACCAGGTATGATCTGTGTCCCAGCTCTCTAGGAGACTGAGCTATTAAACTGGCCATTCATAATTAGTGTGGTTGTAATATTCAAAGGTGTTATAAACTTTGTATCTAGAAAGGAATGGGAACACTTACCAATATGAAATACACAAAAATAACTGAAGGATGTAAAAGGAAGTCCTGATGACTGTAGATGTCTAAATGCAGTACCAGGCTCAGTTTCTATCTGAATCTGATGTAATTTTTTTTTTCCTGATGGGAAAGTGCACATCCTTCTCAATCAAACTCTTTCTCTCTTGAAAGATCACTTATTCAGTTTGAGTAGCTAAAGGCTTGAGAGCAGTCATCTGGTAACTTTAAAAAAATTGCATGTTCTAAACAGTTGAGGAACTTTTCATAGCTTAAATTCTCAAGAAGACCACTAAAAGAACTTAAAACTTTGGTAACTCTATGAAATGTTTGGTATATATGGTCAGCCGATACTCGTCCTTTGTTATTCAGTCTGGAGGATGACTTAGATAATTATGACTAATGATTTACAACTGACTGAGAGTTAAGTGATTGCTAAGACTATTTCTAAAAATAAAAATAAGTGCATGTACTTATGGATTTATTTTTTTTCACTCTCTACATATCCTTAAAGTGCTGGCCAGTTAGTCAGGTTGCTCAACACTGTGATGAACAAAAAGTTTAAATGCCTCCAAGGATGTATATGCCACTGCACTGTAAGTCAGTGTTCCAGTGATTGACCAACTACACTCATGGAAAAAGTATAGCTTTGTATATCAAGTCAAAATTTCTGAGATTTTGTCCTGTTGCCTTTCAGCCTTTTCCTGTGCTCCACCTGAAAACGTCTGGCTTTGTCTTCTCTAAGCTCTCCCTTAAGACAGCAATCTGATGTTGCCTGAATCTTCTTCAAGCTGAAGGTAGTCCTAGTGCTACAGCCTCTCATTACAGGGCATGTGCTGGAAGCACTGGACATCTCTCCACAACTATCACTGTATCATAGTATCACAGTATCACAGGAATGATGAGGCTGGAAAAGACCTTAAAGATCATCCAGTCCAACCTAAAACCAACCAAGTAAAACTAAACATCTCACATCTAGATCATGCCACTCAGCACTTCATCCAGCCTAACCCTGAACACCTCCAGGGACGGTGACCCAACCACCTCCATGGGCAGCCCGTTCCAAAACTGGATCACTCTTTCAGTAAAAAATCTCTTCCTAATGTCAAGCCTAAATCTCCCCCAGTGGAGCTTAAGACTGTGATCTCTTGTCCTGTCTCCAAAGTCCAGAGAGAAAAGACTGACCCCCACCTGACCATAACCACCTTTTAGGTAGTTATAGACAGCAATAAGGTCACCCCTGAGCCTCCTCCTTTCCAGGCTAAACAGACCCAGCTCCATCAGCCTCTCCCCGTAGGGCTTACCTTCCAGGCCCTTTACCATTCTAGTTGCTCTTCTCTGGACTCGTTCCAACACCTCAACATCCTTCCTAAACTGAGGGGCCCAGAACTGAACACAATACTCCAGATGCGGTCTAACAAGGACCCTCTGCTTCAGTTTGACAATATCCCTGCTTGTTGCATGGAAATTCAACTAGATGACCTTTAGAGGTCCCTTCCAACCAAATACATTCTATGATTCTATGATTCTTATACTAGGAAGTCCAAAACTGGACATAATTATCTGGGTTCTGTTTTAATAGTGCCAAACAAAGGGAAAGAATGTCTTCTATTAGCCTACTGGCTGCTTCCCTGATGGTACAGCACAGCGTAATTGTGGTCTTCTTCTGGTGGCCAGGACATACTTCTGCTCATGCTAAATTTATTATCCATTTTGATCATAAACACATTTTCTGCAAAACTGCTTTCTAGATAGTCTATTCCCTGCCTGTACAGGTGTGTAGGTGCTATTCTGTCACAAGCATTTGTCTTTATTACTTTAGGAAATTCTGGGCAACATATATATCCGGCAGCTCTAGGTTGCAATAATTTAAGTACAGTCATAGCCACAGATAACAAAATTGTATATACTACGTATTATGTATAATACAAAATCTATGAAGGCTAGCTGAAAGTGAATACAAAGGAGGGAATTAGTGTAAAATGAAGAGATGATTGTGTCATTTTCAAGATGCATTGCAAACATTATAAGCAGTTACCACAACTGTGTTTGGAAAGTATCTCACTGATTTGCCTCACATTAGAATAACAGAGTACATCTGTACTAGCAAAGCAATGAGCATGGAACAGAATACCTCCATACTATGAACCTGCCTTAGCTCCCAGACTAACTAGCCCCCACACACAGCTCCTTGGCAATGTCCTTGCCCATGCCCAGCAAAACCTGAGACAATTCAGATGATCCAAATAACAAGCAGGTTAATAATCAATTTGTTTGAGTTTCACCAATAAAAATAAACCCAAGCACTGGTGCTACATTTTTTTTCCCAGCATACCATGTTGCTTATCTTTCATTGTCCAAACTTCTCTTAAAAATTTTCAGCTGTTCTTTCAATGACTGATATTAGACTTGACATTAGGAAAAGGTTTTTTACTGAAAGAGTGATCAGATTTTGGAACAGGCTGCCCACGGAGGTGGTTGGGGCACCAACTCTGGAGGTGTTTAAGGTTAGGCTGGATGAAGTTCTGAGTGGCATGATCTAGATGTCAAATGTTAGATTTACTTGGTTGGTTTTAAGTTGGACTGGATTAATTAAAGTCTTTTCCAGCCTCATCATTCCTGTGATACTGTGACTGAACAAGTAAGTTTCTTGACTTTGAATGCAAGAGAAGCCATGAAGTCTTTTTAGTATGGTATATGTAACTTACTTTCAGTTGTCACGGTTAGGCATCTAGACTATACTAATTGCCAAAACAGAGAGATAAAAACACTTACAGGGTGATTTGTTCCATTGTTTCTTAACACCTCCTTCAAGGAGTGATAAATCACTCCCCAGAGCTAAGTGCCCACTGGAACAAAGTCCATCATTTCATTTCAATGCAAACAACTCTTGAGCTTAAGTAATGAATTTGGAGACAAAAATCTAAGTTGTTATTACAATGCTTGCAAAGTGTTTTATGATCTTTAATGTCCCTTCCAGCCCAGACCATTCTGTGATTCTATGATACAGCTTTATTTGTAGACCATTAAATCACTCCTTTATGACACCTTTTTATTTTAATTGAAAATATATATGAAGCAGTTAAGCTTCAAATATTCAGTGGTCACTGTGTTTGGAGAAAAGCTGATACTTTCAAAAAATGTAAAATAGAGTGTAGGTGCTCTAACAAGGATTTGAGACGTAATGTTAAGGGCTGCGTGAAGAGCGGTACCACTAGATGTCACCATCCTTCTACCGAAAATTAATCGGCAACTAGCTGAGTTGCCATTACTACGATTTAGAAGTACCACTGGTTCCACCAGCACCACACCAACATGAAGCCTTAGTTCACAATTTGCCTGCTGGGTTGGTTTTCAATCAAATGAAGTACGGTGTGTTATCATTTCCGTATGGTGACGTTGTGTTTAGATATTTTTAAAACTCTTAATTCCTAGGTCATGGTTTAGGATTCTTTACTTTGGATTCCTGAATCTAAGAAGAAATACGGTCATTTGAGTTCATTCAATAATGCTTCTGCAGCTTAGTCCATCACAGAATCACAGAATGTTAGGGATTGGAAGGAATGGTGGTGGAGAGTATGTCCTTCACTTATAACATGTGTGACACGTCAGATGTTTAGGTTTACTTGGTTGGTTTTAGGTTGGACTGGATAATCTTTAAGGTCTTTTCCAGCCTCATCATTACTGTGATACTGTGATACTGTGACTTCGGCAAGCCATTTCACTAGCTTCCTCAGTGCAGAAACTATGTCTGTGTTGTAGTTACGTTGTTTTATTATCTTTATCCTAATTCACTGACAGGTATTGTGCAAATGGATCTAAAAAAATAGCTCTATAGTTACAGCTGAGAAAATTGCTGGATGGATGTGTCCATCCTGTATACCTTATTGAAAGGCTTGTCAGACATTTGAGCATGCTACCCAGGGAGGTAGTTGAATCAGTATCTGTAATAGTGTTTAAAAGTCACATAGATATGGAGCTTAGGGATATGGTTTAGCTGTGGCCATAGTACAGTTAGATTAATGGTTAGAGTCTATGATCTTAAATGCCTTTTTCAACCTAAGCAATTCTGTGATTCTATGATTATAGCCTTACTCATTACCCATTTACTTAGTAATTGCTGAAATTTCCCTAGGCTAAAGAACTTAGTGGATCCACTTAGTACTGCATAACTGAATGCATCAGTTCCTGCCCCTCCTATCTTATTCCAGAGAAGCATCACCTTGCATTCACATTTAAGTTTGTAATATCCTATCTGATAGAAATATATCACCTGGATAGGCCATCCTTCATTTATCTGCTCTGACCCATGATAATGTTTTCTATTGTTTTTTCACACTGTCTTTCACATAAATATGAGTAAGTGGAACATTATTAAAACCACTAATTAAGAAGATCTCTGTTTTGTTGTGGGTAGATCTGATCATTGGATCTTAACTTAATATCCACACCAGAAACCATATTACACAATATCCTCAACGAAAAATAACACAGTTAAGGTCAAATTATGTATATTTCAAACACAGACCCAAACAACTATACTCATTATGGACATAGTAAGCACTCATTTTCCCACTGGCAGTCTTTTCCTTACTCCTGCAGTGATCCTTAATTTTTTCTTGAGCTCCCACATTAACAAATAAGAGTAGGTAAGACCCCAGAGGGAAAGGTTGCTTTCATATGCTGATGAGAAAACTGTATTTTGGATTTCAGTAAGGAGAGGATTTTTTTGACCCAAGTGATCTGTCCTTTACCAATGCAGGATGAGACAAAACGTGACTAATGAGGAAAAGAAATACACTTTCTGTAAAGAGAACATAAACCCTCTGCCCTAACATGGATAGCAATTATATTTAATTACATATTTAAACAGTTTCACTGAGACACATTTATCAGTATATGTTCCCAATGTGTGGCTATGCCAAACATTTTTCTTCATCCTGTCAGTACACTAGGTGACAACACAAATTAGAAGTCTTCACAGTTCCCTGGAGGCTGCTTCGTCTGGAGTGATTCACGGGATGGAAAGCAACACGCAGAATGCAGAACAAACAACAATAAGCCTGCATAAGATCTCACAGATTTTAGTTTAAAGATTGTAATAATGGCAAAAATGTACATAAACTCTCAGCCCATCTTGCATAATTTTCCCACAAACACACAATTTTAGTATTAATTCAATTTAGTGTCCTAAATGACTAAAGGAAAAGTTTCTTACATTCCAGTATTAGATTTAAAACCATAACATCAGTGTTACTTTCAAAATAGAGGAACTCCATGGTCTTCTGTGACAAAGTATTTGACAGACATTGGTCAACCACAGGATTATTCATTGAGTGAATGTGACCTGTTCTGTGCAGTGAAAGCTGTCAGATATTCAGTATCCAAATAATTTTTAATGAGTTGTTATGTCATGACAATAAGCTTTTATAGTTAATACACTGTAGTAGACAACATTGATTTAAATTATTTTCAACTCCTATTTCTGAGCCATTTGTTCAAAAGAAAAGTCTGGAGCTTCCATCAGAGAAAGCTGCTATGCTACATTTGGAAGAAAGCAATTTCTGCACACTTGGTTTTACATGCACTTGGTTTCTGATAATTCATTTCAACACTGTTATATCATTTTACTCTAGTAGCCATGACAGGAGTAGTAGCAATACTGCAAGTGACAGTGTCATCAGGCAAAAATGTATAGCTTTGTGGTTTCAGAAAAATGAAGGCGTTCAAAGTCATTAACATATAAAAGACTGAATAATTGCCTTTACAATAGGCTGCTAAAGAAGACCAGATGTTGCTCACAGGAGATCTGAATCTGGGTGACAAGATGTTGCTACTTATTCATAAAATGAGACAAGCAAAAATTAACATTACACTTCCACAAAAAGCTCTGTAGATAGTCAAGTATTCCACTCTTAGCATTACTTTAACATTGTCAGCCATGGGAGGAGCATCTTCTAGCACAAACAGAAAATTCACTGCTCAAGAAGCAAAAGTGAGTAATCTTATTTCTTAAAAATACACACAATTCTGAAGAAAAAGATGGCATAATAAATTTGTTTCTGTTGTAGATCAGAACATAGATGAATGTCTTTTCCTAAAGAAGCTCTTTGGCACAGACACACATTGTGAATAGTTCACTGTACATTCAGATTCCTATGAAGAAAAGCAAAAAGCAAACTATATTCTGCTTAGAATTGAAAGACTACTCTTCAGTCTACAGATAACAAACATCATGTTCATGAACATATATTTGTAAGTTTTCAGATGTGGATGAAGAATACAGGATTTTTTTTCATGAATTTTTTTCAAGAAATCAGAAATTTTAAAATGAACTTTTAAAACCATGGTCTAAGATGTTAAATGGGCAGCCCACTAGCTAATGAAAAAATGTTCAGAATAGAAATACTATTTTTTATTTCATGCATTTCTAAAGTTATGTATTATGTATTTTATGTAGTCATTTAATAGTCATAGTAGGTAAAATTAATCTTGTTAATTTATAGGTGTCTACACTGAGCAGGTGTTTAGGTTAGGTGAGTAGGAATACAGAGCATCAGTCTAGTGTCTGGCCCAGCCTCGACCCATGGCAGCTGTCCAGGCTTCCCATACAGTCAATGACTACCTAGTAATCAGAAGTGGTGTGTGGAAGGCAATTACTTTCAAGTAGACACCGGCATTTTGTCAGCTGAATAAGCTGTCCAGCTATTCTGTGAGATAATGCCAACCACTGTAGCAGAGACACATATGGTAAACACTTAAGCTGAATCCATCCCTCATCTCTTATGTGGATAGTACCTTTTCTTCAGTTAACACATAAGGATTGTACAAAGCTGATGGAAGGTGGTTTAGCAGTGTAGACACTTAATGTAACTGTGTCATGAATGAGGCACTATTCTTCCTGCCCAGGGGATGATGCAGATACTGTTTTCTGGAGGGAATGCCCAGTTCCCTTGCAGTAACCTCTGTTGCCTGCCCCTGTCCCTCACTCAGTCACCACAACACTAGCTGTCTTGCCTTGGCATTTTGATTTATGCAAAGTAAGAAGATAGGTTGTTGTGCAGTTCCACTTAGCTTCCTACTCTGGGAATTTGCATTTATAGTGCTGAGGTAAAGCCTGAACCTACAGGAAGCAGTGAAAACTCTACATTTTTATTCACAAGACTCTGCATTAGATTTATGCATCATTCAAGTATCTGAAAAGGCTGGTTTCATTACTCTATTAATAACTAATATCAAGTATTAGATAAAACAGGTCTCAGTTACCAAAACTGACTGAAATGGGTCAGAAAATTCCTATTAAAATACTTCTTTAAAAAATACAAACCTTATCTTTTCAGGCCAATCCAAAATGGGAATAATGTATAACATACCAGAATTTCCTATTGGAGAATATGACTTTGTTTTCCCTTTATTCTTTGAGCCTTTGCTAGAATGACACCTGAAGTGTTGTGACCTCCAATCAGTGTACTTTTCTTTGTTTCTACCAATTTGTACTTTCCTTCAATTTTCTCATTTTCTTCTTCTCATGTATTAAATTAAACACTGAGCCTGATTTGCTTTTTTACTCACACATTTCTTTTAGAGAAAAGGTTTCCTTTAGAATTGTGTGACTATCACACAAGACCTGTTATATATCAAGAAATTATATTTTTGTTTGATTAGAAAAGGTGTTAGCACTTGGAACCAGACAGTGTACAGGGTACAGTACTTAGTGTTCTTAGGTGTGCTCTTCCACAGTAAAATATCTTAACTTCAAGTTAACACTTTGGTATAGGGATTTAACCTAATATATATGTTAATTTTACTCTAATTTTGCTTTCTATTCCCTGAACTTTGGAATAATCTTTTAATCACAGAGTAGCATGGCACATGCCTCTAACCTAACATCACATTCCTCTCACTTTCTTTCTGAAAGAATTTCATCCAGGTACTTATGACTGCTGGGAATTTTTTCCCAGCACAACCTGAGGTGTTTCTTTCCTTCCTGTCACTCATTTTTTTAGAGAAGAGATGGATGTCCAGCTTACCTCAACTTCCTTTCAGGTAGCTGGAGAGAGAGTTGTTAAGATGCATAGAGGCTATAAGCTCTTCCTTCAGCCTTCTTTTCTCCAGGCTAAACAGCACTCCTCCCTGAAAAAGAATACTGCCCGTATCTGCAACAAATAACTAGCCAATTCTTTGCCTAACACTGCATCTTAACAAGATTCCAGTGCCTGTCCATCTGTCTCTCTTGTCTCTTTTCCTTGCTTCCTCTGCAACCACGTATGAGGCTGTACAAGGTAGACCTGCATGTTACTCCAGGCATACTATCTGAACAGAAAATCTGCTCCCATGTCATCACCTTTCTTATTTGGTCCATATATTCAGGGTCTTTCTGTCCTTCTGTGTCCTGAGAAAATATCGTCTTATGGTGACCTTAATGCATAAAGGATTCAAGTGTTTAATATTCATGTCAGTGTGCACATGCTTAAAGTTAAGCAGAAGCTTAAATAAAGATGATAGTTTACAGAATCAGGGTGTAATTCTGGCAGAGGACTTTGTGCTGGAAGTATATGTTCTTCCTCCCTCCCAGAGAGCTATATAAAGTCCCTCTATAGGCCCAGAGTCTAAAGCATTTGGGCCAAAATATTCCCTGGAATTACACTGTTAAGCTTCCAAAAACAATTCTGCAAAGAAAATAGTCTGTAAGCCCAGCAGATGATTTTGATTAATAAGAACATGTTCCTAAAAGTAAAGTTACAGAGAAGCTACAGTGTTCTTAAAAACTAGAAACAAAATGTGAAACAGAGACATATTCTAAGATAACACACACTTAAAGTTACAAATTACCTGACAGATTTCTCAAAAGAAAATAGCTGGCCCTAAACAAAGAGAAATGGTGAGGGGCCATTCCTTAAAGTGTGTTTTGCCTTTGCCATCTACGTTCTGGAAACATTTTTGGAGGTTGCATTCTGTGAGCCAGCCAAATCACCCCTAATTTAGAGTAAAAATGAGATTAAATAAGCGTTCCATATAAGTCTGTTAAAAGGTTGTCCTCCATTTCTTCAGCTCTCAGCGCCTTTTTTTACCCCTGCTTCACATTTTCAGAACCTTCCAGATGTGCGTGTGTGTGCTTCTCTTTGTGTGCAAGCTTTCATTATCACAAACACTGCTATTTGTGGGCCCTTGTTTTTATGAATAAAGGGGAGTTCATGTGCCAGCCCACCATTTCCATCGCCATAATAAAATTAGTCTAAAAAACATGGCACTTCAAAAAACTCTAAATTGGGATTGTGTTTATATGGTTTTGTAGATTGTGAGTTGTTTTGTAGGGAGAATGGGAACAGAGTTTCATTTATTTGCAACTATTTAAATATTACATTTCACTGAAGACTTGCAGAAGCCTTGAAGAACTGAAGAACAATAAAAAAAGACATAAAAATAACAAGAATAATGAGAAAATCACAGGCTTTTACAATTCTTTCTTCTTAATCTCTTCCCTTGCTCCAGGATATTTTCCTTTTTTAACTAGCTTAGGCTTTTTCTAATATTTACCTCAGAGATGTACACAACCACGTAAGTGGTGCCATGCCATGGGTCTCTGCTGCTGCCAGCTCCCTACCATAGGCTCAAACATGAACTTTCTCAGTTTGCTGATAGCATTATTTTTCCTCCTTTTCCCTGTTTATTCCAGGTATTCTCAAATTTTATGGGACAAAAGCCTTTTAGTCTTTGATTTTCAAATGAGTCCCTAGTGAAACTAATGTATTTCCTAGTTTTTTGACTCCTCTGTGAAGTTAGGTTAGAGGTATGTGCTATGCTACTCTGTGATTAAAAGACAATTCCAAAGTTCTGGGGATGACCAGAGTACTTCACAAAATGAGGCACGAACAAAGTTGAGCTGTCATCTGAACAGATGGATTAATAATCATGGGTTTGGTGTTGCATTATCCATTTCTAACTTATTCACATAGTGCAGTGCTGGTGCACTGGCCAATGTTGGCAAACTCTCTGCCATTGACCCCCAAACTGGAAGTACTGGAGACATCACACAGGCTCATAAATCCAAACACAGACTAGCATCATCACTCCAACACTGCACCTGAACTAATGCACTTGGCCAAGGGCTTACTACCTTGGATGTCTCACCACGCTAACACAGCTGGAATCCATCTGGATCCAACACCCTATTTTCACAGAAGTCTAGGCTTGCCACAGTTATGTGGCCACAAATCTCTGCTAGGTAAGACCTAGTTTCCCTTGAGAATGAACTCTAAATGCATTTTCTTCTGAGCAGAAATACCCATAAGGTGTTGGGGGAAAGGAAGGTGGACAATAGATTTTTCAGCCTAAAGGGGCACGGGAAGGCCATACAAGGCAGCAGGAATAAGGGAAAGACAAGAGTGACAACCTGTGAAGAAAGGCCAGACTCCCAATGCTGCATATTGTCGTTCAGAAAAATGAAAGTACAACATCTGTAATTGCAGGCAACCCCCTGACTGTGGAAAAGCAAATGAACTCTGACTTCTATGCACACCAAAAAATGTTTAATCAATTGTATTTTTTTGCTTGTTTCCAAGGGAACAAAACATAGTGATTGAAAGCACATGTTGCTAAATTCATGCCCTGGAAAAATCCCAAGTGTCTTAATGTCATGCAGCCTAATTTAATTCGCATTAATAGTAGTTTGCCAAAATCAGTGCAGGTAGTATGAGGCTAGGTGTGTGCACACTACTGCAAAAAAATAAAGGGAAGTTTAACTATATTTTTGTACTATATTTTACTATATAGAGGTGTTTGTGTTTTGAATCCTGTTCAAATGTAACAGACATTTTAAAATTAGTTATAATTAATTTATTTTAGAAATGCTGCAGTTTCCAGTGGTATACCCTATACTTCCAACATTCTAAAATACAAAACTTGTACTCTCTCTAAAACCACAATTAAGAGTCCATTCCATACCATAGTAATAATAGCATGGCTGCAAAAGATTAGAGGTTGACAAAACCTGTATATATTAAAATGAGGATCAGGAGGAAAACTGTTAAGATCAAGCTTAATATTCTGTGATCATTACAGACAAACCCACAGACTTGGTGAAACACAAAGATATCCATGCAGCTCAAGGACTTTAAGATTTACAACTCTCACTTGCCAGAGTAAACAGAAGTCATGATTGACTTGGGTCACTCTAGTGAATTCTTCTGCAGATTATGAGAATAACAAATACGTAATTTAAGCAAAAGCAAAAAGTCAGGAAACAAATTGTATAAAATAAGCAAGGTCTATATGGTAAAACAAGAAACCATAAAGGCATTGATACTACGAGGAGTAGAAGGGAAAGGAAGGTCTGTTCTATTCAGCCAAGTGTCAGAATTAAAGGGAGTATTTCATAAAGAAAACAAAAATCTTTAGTACCTTTTGTACTAGTTTTCACTAACAAATGTTATTATCACAATTAATGTTACCAATGGAGAAAACTTCTTGGATTTAAATGGAAATTGATAATCTTAAATATTTTCAAATTATCAAGAACTATTAAATTTCCTTTATCATTCTCAAGGAGCCTCCAAATACAACTTAGAACCATTAGCAGTTATCTGAAAATATATCAAAGTGAATGGATTAATTTAGGGAAAACATAATGCTGGTGATCAAAGAATGGGGAAACATTCTGTGGAATTACAGGCTTTATGCCTAAATTAAATTCCCAGAAAAATATTGGAACAAATAACCAAGCTATTCATAGTCATCTACATGGAAACAGCAAAAAGTCTAAAAACCTCTGT
Source organism: Upupa epops (assembly GCA_013397515.1). Lineage (NCBI taxonomy): Eukaryota > Metazoa > Chordata > Aves > Bucerotiformes > Upupidae > Upupa > Upupa epops. The sequence continues at coordinate 19,412 of VZRI01004015.1, read as the reverse complement.
GGATTTGTCATGAGTAAGAACAGTGGAGTGTTTCAGAGAAAAGTAACAGTCAAACACGTGGACTACACATATTTAAAATCACTTAGATAATTATATATGCAAAGGCATGTTATCCAATAAAGAGAAGTCTGAAACTCTGAAATAATGCATAAACTGAGTAGAATCATAGAATCGTTAAGGTCTGAAGAGACTTCCAAGATCATCTAGTCCAACCATCAAACAAGTGACACCATGCCCACTAAACCAGATCTACACGTTTTTTGAACACCTCCAGGTATTGTGGCACCAGCACTTCCCCATGCAGCCTGTTCCAATACCCAGTAACTCTTTTGTGAAGAAATTTTAGTAATGTCCAATTGGGGTGGATCAGAAGGGGGAGGTTAGCAGATTGAGAGAGTTTCTTCTCCCCCCCTACTCTGCACTAGTTAGACCACATCTGGAGTTTTGTGCCCAGTTCTGGGCCCCTCAGTTCAAGGACACAGAGCTGCTGGAGGATGACCAGGGCAGAGCAACAAAGATGATGAAGGGAGTACCTCCTTTATGAGGAAAGGCTGAGGGAGCTGGGTCTCTTTAGCTCAGAGAAGAGGAGGCTGAGGGGTAACTTCATTAATTACTATAAATATGTGAGGTGTGGGTGTCAGGAGGATGGAGCCAGGCTTTTCTCAGTGTCATATGGTGATAGGACAAGGGGCAATGGGTGCCAGCTGGAACATATAAATATCAGAAGGGACTTCTTCGCAGTGAAGTCCCTTCTGGAGCATTGGAACAGGCTGCCCATGGGGGTTGTGGAGTCTGCTTCTCTGGAGATGTTTAAGACCCTCCTGCATGTGTTCCTGTGTGACTTGGTGATCCTGCTGTGGCAGGGGGATTGAACTACATGATCTTTCAAAGTCCCTTCCAATCTCTAATGATTCTATTATGAGTTAGAGGCCATTTCCTCACATCCTATTGCTAGTGGTTTGGGAGAAGATACCAACACCCATCTTTCAACAACTTCCTTTCAAGTAGTTGTGAAGAGTAATAAGGTCTTCCCTCAATCTCATTTTCTCCAGACTAAACAACCCCTGTTCACTCAGTTGCTCCTCATAAGACCTGCCTTCCAGGCCCTTCATTGGTCTTGTTGCCTTGTTTTGGAGTCACTCCAGCATCTCAATGTCCTTCTTGTCCTGAAGTGCTGAAACCTGTACAGTACTCAACATGAGGTTTACTAGCGCCAAGTACAGGGAAATAATCACCTGTATAGCCCTGCTGGCCACCCTAGTTGCAGGTGACCCCACTTGAGCACACTGTTGGGATCATGTTCAGTATCAGCACCTCTATATCCTTTTTTGCCAAGCTGTTCTCCATTCATGCTTTCCCAAGCCTGTAGCATTGTGACCAAAGTGTAGGACTTGGTCTTGTTAAACTTCATAGAATTGACCTTGGCCCATTGATTGAGCTTGTTCTGCCCACTCTTCAGGGCTTTTCTATCCTCAAGTAAATCTACACATTTGCCCAATTTAGTGTTGTCTACAAAATTGCTGAGGGTTTGCTCAATTCCCTCATCCAGACAGCTGATAAAGTAGTTGAACAAGACTGACCCCAACAATGAGACCTGGGGAACACTAGCTGTGACCAGCTGCCAGCTCAGTAGAATTCCATTCAGCAGAACTGTCTGGACTCAGCTGTGAAACCAGTTTGTCACCCATCAAAGAGTCCATCTGTCTAAGCCATGACCCACCAGATTCTCTAGGAGAATGTTGTGGGAGACTGTTTCAAATGTACCACAGCCTTCCCCTCATGCAGATGGGTCACCTGGTCACAGAAGGAGATCAGGGTGATCAAGCAAGACCTGCCATTCATGATCCTATGATGGCTGGTCCTGATTCCCTTGCTGTTTGAGCAAGCTCAGGACGAGCGCTCCATAATCTTCTCTGGCACCGAGATCAGGCTGATAGGCCTGTTGGTTGCCTGGATAGGTGTCACATTAGCAAGCCTCCAGTCATCTAGGATCTCCCCCATTAGGGCGGAGGCTTGGTAAATGATGGAGTGTGACTTGGCAAGCTTCTCCCCCAGCACTCTCAGGTGGATCCCATCTGGCCCCATAGACCTGTGCATGTCAGGAACTGCATCCTCTTGGACCTTGGGAAGCTTAACCCGCTCACCATCCCTGTCTTCCACCTTGGGAGGCCAAATACCTTGATAATAACTGGAGTGGTCATTAAAGAATGAGGCAATGAAGTCATTAAGCATCTCAACTTGGTCCTCATTGTCCTTGGCGATGATGTTCCCTTCCATATCTAGTAAAGGATGAAGATTCTCAATGATCATTTTTTTGCTGTTGATGTATTTGTAGAAACATTTTTTGTTGTCCTTCACTACAGTGGAGTTCTAATTGGTTTTTTGCCATTCTGATTTCTCCTCTGTGTGCCCTAGTTTGATCCCTGTATTATTTTTGGGTTGCTTACCCTTTCTTCCAAAGATGGTAAGCTCTTGGTTTTTTCCTGAAGACCAGCAGGAGGTCCCTGTTCAGCTAGGCTGGTCTTTGCTGGTTCATCTTGTGGCACATGGGGACAGCCTGCACTTGTGCCTTTAAGAGTACTTTCTTGAAGAGCGCCCTGCCTTTCTGGACTCCTTTGTCCTTCAGGAGTGTCTCCTAAGGGAATCTTTCAACCAGTGAATAGATGATAGGTAAGAGAGATCAACACATTTTCTGAAGAAATACTAACATTATGCTGTTAAATAAACATAGGTGTAGAATTCATGAGGGTTGCAGTATTGCAGTTTCTAACCACAGAACACCAATATATTTTTGAGTGATGCAGGTATAGATTGCCTAAAGAGATTGTCGATTTTATACCAATCCTTGAGAACAAGGCATAAAAGCATCTGTTACCAATGCATACACCTGTAATAGCATCTGTGAGCAGTACAAAGGAAATTGTAAATACAAATTCATAGGTCATAAACATGTCTGGAAAAATTAGTATTGCTGTTGTAATAAAACCCACAACTGTGATATTTAATATATTTACAAGTGGATAATGCATGATTCTCTGTTATTTACCGGATTATCCCCAGCTTGGGCATATTCAAGCTCCAAGTTCAGATTCTACTTATGTATTGTTGAATCTGTATTCCCTGTGACAGGTCTCTGCACACAGGTATCCATGCCAGGAAAGAGAACAAGATCTCCCCTACTGTGGTCTGACTTACAGCAGTGTATGCTGTAAGAATACATGCAAGGTGAGGAATCTTTTTTAAAATAGAATTCATGGTCTTCATGCATTAAGAGTCTAGTCTGCTTTTTGGTGATTCTATAAGTAAGCTTCTGCTAAGCCTTTATTTGTCAGATGACATGTCTTCTGGCTTTCTGGTTTTGGAGTAATTTCTAAGGCTTACATTCCTTGAGGAAAGCACTAGTGGCATTGTTGTACTGTTAATATATTTTCAGTTTGTTTGTGCCTCACATCAGTGTATCAAATTCAGTCTTCCTGTGTATTCCTTAGCATGATTCATAGCTTAGAGTGCTTTAGAGTTCTTTGCTTTCTGTTAGCTCCTGAAGTACTACTGTGTTTTTGCTATTGTGCCCAACAGATTTCCTTGTCAGTGCCACAACCATGTTAATAAATGAATTTGCCAATGTATACAGGTCATAAGTTTGACTCTTTAAATCCAGTAGTAAGCATCTGCAGTTTCAGCTTCAAAAATGTCTGGTGTCATGTCAGATAATATAGAATCTGTTGAATTGCAAGTCATAGGAGGAATATTACCACCAGAAGCTGTCTCTTACAACTAGCAAGAGAGCTCAGGGAGACTGCATAATTGTAGCTGACTAAATTACATGCTTCAAGTGGGATGGTGTGATTCTCTCCAGCTTTCTAATTGAGAATGTCTGAAACTGGAGGAAAGGACCCATTCATTTTTTCCTCATAAATTCCTTCATCTATCCTTTTGGCATTGTAAATAAAGATTTTTCTGTGTGTCACTGGCAAAGTTTGGAGAGTTAGACAATTATATAAGCTGGGGCTTGATTCATCCCATGCTGACTTAGACCCACACTATTCCTTTCTTTTCTCTTCCTTTGCCATTGTTTTTGTATCCAGATTTTTTCTCCTCTGCCAGAACATGCTCATGTGATGAGCACAAAGCAATGCTCTTATTAGAGTTATTAACTTCCATTTGGGGAACTTTGTAGCATTATTCTTTCTAGCCACTATTATGGTTTTTCTGAGTTTAACTAAGCAGATACATTTAACTATTTTCTGAGTTTTATAAGATTCTGACCTGGTATAGATTGTCCAGGGTCCTGAGAGATTGAAAATCAAGGAGAAAAGAAAAGTGAAACAGGTTTTATTAACAAGAACTATTAGAAAGAATTAAGAAAACTAAGCAGTACACGGCTATGTGTCATGAACAGTCAGTGAAAATGAACAAAGAATTTCCCTGTACACCCCATACTAACCAAAGGAAAAAAAAACAACAGCCTGACTCCCTACAAGTAGGAGCCCCAAATGACAGCTGTGCAGAAAGAGAGAGGGAAGGGGGTAAAAAAAAAGATAAAACTTAATAATGAGGCAATAAAGACAAGAGCATGGGAAGAACAAAAAGTGAGTCTAGGGATGGCTGGTGAGGAAATCTAGGACTCAAATTATTTTCTCTTTTTCCATTTTCAGATTAGCACATGGGCTGGAATAGCAGGATTTAGTCCATAAATGCCTGGCTATAAGACTGTTGTTACAGGCAGGGCTTTGGGTTCTTTGATAATGGCTGGTTTGATAAGACACCAGACCTGGCAGTGATGCATGGGAAAGGTTTGTCTTAGAAGAGCAAAAGGGGTCTGGGACAGGAATTAGCAAAGCTCATTCAGAGGGCTTTAAACTAGACTGGAAAGGGGGTGGGGTTGTTGCTGAGTGTGTACCAGCAGGGCAGTGCTCCAGTATTGACGAAGAGCAATGGGACAATAATAACACAGAGATCACTAATAAATCAGTAACCAGAGAAGTGGCCAGAAAACTAGAATTGAAGGGGGAAGGGAATAAAACTTGGCTTACCAGTGATGAGCCCAGGGATAAAGGACAAAGGATGGCAGTGGAATCAGAAGCCCAGATGAAGTGCATCTCCATTAAGCATGTAGCATGGGCAACAAACAGGATGAGCTGGAAACCACTGTGCATTGTGCCATTACAGAAACAAGGTGGGATGGCTGTCAAGACAAGAATGCTGTGATGAATGAATATATGCTCTTCAGAAAGGATAGACAAGGGATAGACAATTTTATCAGTGACAATAAAGTCGAGTGCTTATGTGTTAGGATGAAAGGGAAGGCAAATAAGAGAGGTATTGTGCTGGGAATCTGCTATAGACCACCTGATCACGATGAACAAGCAAATGAAATACTCTATAAAGAGCTGTCTGAAGACTCACAATCTCCAGTCCTTGGTCTGGTTGGGGACTTCAACCTACCGAACATCTGCTGGAAATCTAACACAGCAGAGAGCAGACAGGCTAGAAGGTTTCTTGAGTGCATGGAAGATATCTTCCTCACACAAGTGGTAGATGAGCCTACAAGGTAAACTGCCTTGCTTGACCTACTATTCACCAATAGACAAGGACTAGTGGGAGCTGTGGTGGTCAGAAGCAGTCTTGGGCTTAGTGACCACGAATTGGTTGAGTTCTTAGTTCTTAGTTCTTAGTGATGTAAAGAGGGTGGTTAACAGAACCTTCACTTGGATTTCCAGAGGGCAGACTTTGGTCTGTTCAGAACACTAATTGAGAAAGTCCCTTGGGAGACAGTCCTGAAGGGCAAACAAGTCCAGGAAGTTTGGACACTCTTCAAGAAGGAGATCTTAAAGGCCCAAGAAAAGTCGATCCCTGTGTGTCATAAGATTAAAGGATGGGGAAAATTGCCAGCCTGTTTGAACAAGGAGCTGTTGATGGGACATAGGGAGAAAATAAGGGTTTCCCACCTTTGGATAAAGGGCCCGGCAACTGGGGAGGAGTGCATTGATCTTGTCAGGTTATACAAAAAGAAAATTAGGAATGCAAAAGCCCAGATGGAACTGAAATTGAGCACTAACATAAGGGACAACAAAAGAAGTTCTACAGGTATATCAACAATAAAAAGAATCACAGAATCATCAGGGATCAGAAGGGACCTCAAAAAATCATTCAGTCCAATCCATGTGCACAGCAGGACACCTAGACCAAGTAATAGAACAGAATATTATGGATCATAAGGGCCTTGAAACATCATCCAGTCCAATTCCCCTGCCACAGCAGAATGTCCCACATGAAGCCCAGGCGGGTTTCAAACGTCTTCAGAGAAGGAGGCTCCACAAATCCCCCGGGCATCCCCCTCCAGTGCCCCATCACCTTCACTAGGAAGAAGTTATAGATTCACAGAAGCAGTCAGTGTTGGAAGGGACCACAGGATCATCCAGTTCCAACCCCCCTGCCATAGGCAGGGACACCCCACCC
>VZRI01004015.1:0-11984 GCA_013397515.1 Upupa epops | reverse complement strand
ACTTTGGCCAGCAGATCCCTGAAGCGATCAAAGTCTGCACACCTAAAATCCAGGGTCGTAAGCCTAGAGCACTTCCTCTTGGTTGCCCTGAGGATTTTAAATTCAACTGCTTCGTGGTCACTGCAGCCAACATTGTCCCTGAGCCTCATGTTGGTCACCGACCCTTCCCTGTCAGAGAGAACAAGATCCAGCACAGCACCTCTTCTTGTTGGTTCCTCCACCATTTGGAAGAGGAAACTGTCATCTATGCACTCCAAGAACAACCTGGATTGCTGGTGCCTTGATGTTTTGTCCCTCCAGCAGATGTCAAGGTGGTTGAAATCCCCTACTGCTTCACTGCGGCTGCTTTTCCCCATGGATTTCATCCAGGCTCCAGTGCTCTACTTCCTGCTGCTTCCCCAGCATCTGATGTTGATCCTACTGAATTACTCTTTCAGGATTTGGGGGCCAGTGAGTTTTGGAATAGGGTACAGATTTTGTTAGCATTGTTATTTAATAAACATTCTTTATAAAGTTATTTATTTTTTCATTTGCGTTCTGGGTGTTGAACCATTTTTATCACATAGATCAGGGGGAGGGGAATTCCTAACTGGGTCTATCTGCCCCCCAAATTTGTTCCAAACCAGGACAAAACTTTTAAACACATCCAGTGATGACAAGTTAACAACCTCCCTGGGCAGCCTCTTTCAATGCCTGAAGACCATTTCAATAAACTTTTTCCCAATGTTCAACATAAACTTCCCGTTATCTCCCAAAAGGAATAATTTTATCAAGTTTGCTCTAGCAGGTTTTTCAGGAAGATGACACTGCAGGGAAACATATAAAGCTCTGCAAGTTTATGAGCATGGCAATAAAATTTGGTAATTTATCCACAGCACACCAGTCTGTCTTGGCTAGTAAAAGATGTGGAATTCAGTTTTCAAATCCTTTAGCAGAAAGGCCTTAGTTGTGTTTTGTGTTGTTCTTTTTTTATTAAACATGAGATCTGGCATTTTTTTCCATGAACGTATTGTCTTAACACTATTTTAACAATGTCAAAGCTCAAATACTGGACTGACATACCTAAAATGTACTCATGAGTAACACTGTTTACTCTTGGAACTGGTACAATGCTACAATGGGTTCACCACAATCATTCAGACTAGGTGATCTGTTATTTACAGGCTTCCATACAGAGCAGGATTATATGACAAGGTGCTGTACTTCTGTTTAGCTCTACTGTAAGGGATAAATTAATGAACACTAAAAAATGAAGATTCTCTCTTGCCTCAGCCCATGAGTACATCTAATACAGTAAGGGAGACTGCATTATTCTTGAAGCTTATCCTCTCTGATGACATAAAAGTTATGGATACAAAATTATAGAAACGTACCAAAGCACCCTCTTTTATGTCCACCAGCTTTGCAGACAGGAATGGTTTTCTCTTAAAATGTCTTTCACATTCCTTTCAGTTCATTAATGCACTTTTGCCATAGAAAAGGGTGAACAGATAGCACTAACTTGCATGCTTTCTTTTGAATCAGAGCATTCTGCTAACTCTGTTTCCACTCTGAGAAAAAAAACACATCAATTATTTGTGCTTTTTGTGCCCTTGGAATCATACTAACAGCTGAAGGGCTATGAAAGAATAGCTGTTAAAAAAGGATTTTCTTTAACATGGATGACCATGGAGCCACAGCCTGAAAAACACCAGAAGCTTAAGACAAGTAGAAAAGATTTCTCCAAAAGCTTCACAGTAACCCAAATTAGAACAGGAAATCTTAGGACCCCTACTGGAGGCTGTGGTCAGATGGACAACAAAGGCCCCTAAGTTTCTGAGTCAAGGAAGAGGAAAAGGTGAGCTAGACAGAGGGAGCTTATATAGAATAATAGAACCATAAAATCATTTACATTGAAAAAGACCTTTAAGATCATCAAATCCAACTACTAACACAATGGTAACAAGCCCATCACTAAAACCAGATGCCCAAATGGAGAGCAATAACGAGTGGCATCCCTCAAGGCTCTAGGAGCAGTGCTGTTTTAATATATTTGTTGGCAACATGGACAGTGGAATTGAGTGCATCTTCAGCAAGTTTGCCAATGAAAGAAAGCTGTGTGGTGTGGTGGACATGCTGGAGGGAAGGGATGCCACCCAGAGGGACCTGGACAGGTTTGAGAGGTGGGCCAGTGCCATGAGATTCCACAAGGCTAAATGCAAGGTCCTGCACCTGGGTCAAGGCAATCTCAGGCACAAATACAATCTGAGTGGGGAACAGAGTGAAAGCAGCCTTAAGGAGAAGGACTTGGGGGTGCCGGTCGACAAAAAGCTCAACATGAAGCTCCATGATCTTGCTAGGCACAGAGGTGAGGATGACTGGCCTATTGTTTCCTTTTTCTCCTTTTTTTCCTAGTCAGCAAGAACTTCACCAGACTGCCATGATCTTTCAAATATGATGGCTAGTGGCTTGGCAACTTAATTCGCCAGTTCCCTCAGGACCCGTGGGATCGGGCCCTGTAGACTTGCACACATTTAGATTCTTCAGATGGTCTCGAGCCTGATCGTCACTGATCCTTCACCCTGTCTCTGTCTGCCTCCTGGAACTTGGGTGGAGTGGCTAGAGCTTTGCTGCTGAAGACTGAGACTTCAGTCTTCTCCATATCACTTGTGACCAGGTCTCATTTTTCCCTCCCGAAAGGCCCTATGTCATCCCTAGCCTTCATTTTGTTCCTGATGTATGCAAAGAAACCTTCTTGTTTCCCTTTATCCCTCTGGCCAGATTTAATTCTATCTCTGCTCTTAATTTTCTAATCTGAATCCTGCCTGCATGAACAAATCCTCTGTACTCCTCCCAGTCAGCCTGTCCCTGCTTCCACTGCCTATAGACTTTCTTCTTGCACCCAAGTCCAAGACCATCTAGTTAATTCATGCTGGCCTCTTGACATTCTTGTCTGCCTTCTTCTTTCTTGGAATACACTGCTCCTGGGCTTGGAGGAGCTGGTTCTTGAATAACAACCACCTCTCTTGGGTGCCTCTTCCCTCCAGGGCTTCATCCCATAATTGCCTGCCAAGTGATCCCTGAGAAGGGTGAAGGCAGCTCTCCTGAAGTCCAGGTTGCAACAAACCTAGTTTAAAGTCCTTCTCACTAGATTGGAAAGCCTATGGCCAAAGACATCCTATCTCTTTTCTAATAGATGTACCCCACCAGCCCCTAGAAGACCAGGTTTCCCAAAGGCATTCCCATAATTTAAATAGCCAAAGCCCTGTTCATAGCACCACTCCCTCAAACACTTATTGATTTTTCTTATTCTATTGGCCCTTTCAAACCCCTTCCCTTTAACTGGGAGGATTGACGAGAAGAGCTCCTGAGTCCTTCACTGCTACTCCCAGTGCCTTGTAATCAGTCTTGATGTTCTATAGGTTATTCATGGCTGTATCTGTGCTGCCAACATGGAGCAGCCAGCAATGGGTAGTAATCAGTGGAGCGTACAAGTTCTGGGAACCTCTCTGTGACATTGCTGATACAGGTCCCTGGTAAGCAGAAAACCTCTCTACACAGTGGGTCAGAGCAGCAAATGGGTGCCTCAGTGCCTCTCAGAAGAGAGTCATCCACCACTATCACCCATCACTTTTTTTTCAAAGTTACAATTCAGAGTATGCAAGGTATATGTAAGATATTTATGTGTTTAGATAATCTCCTTAGGGTGACCAAGAATGTCCATTAGAACCTCTGTATCAGAAAAAAACTCAAGGTTTTTCAAAACCATTACACACAATAAACACACGGAAACTATTATATGTTCATATTTCAGCATATTTATTGAAGTAAAGGCATATTTTAAGACTGCAGATATTTGGCAATAAATTGCTTGTATGAGCAAATCCTCCTTAGTTTAACTAAAAATTCTGAATTATGGCTGTGGTAAAGAAACATATATCCTAAGTATCTCGTTTAAAAAAAAATCAGGCTGGATTGTGTGCTGATTTACAAGTGGAAAATCCCCACGGAAGGTGACTTCATTATGCAGGTTATAAACCAACACAGAACCTGTCTTACTGTATTTAATTCAATGTACTCATGTAGCCGAAAGAAATGCTTTCATTTACACAGACTTAACCTCAATGACTTTGGAAGGGCAATGCATCCAAATATGAGATCAGAACTGGGCTGTTTAATTTTAAGATGCTGAAAGGAAAAGCAACCACAGCACAATTAGAGAGTGTATTCCTTCCCATATTTAAAATACTAAAAATTAGGTTAATGAATATACCATCTCATACTAATATACTTTTCATTACTTAAAGAACACCTAGAAGAGCAACATTTTGCTGTAGCATTGTATTAAAAACCATTAAATTAATATATTGACTACCTAAAGTCACTAAAAAGAAACCTCACAAGCTATGATAATTAAGAATTGGTACTTTCAGTTCATTTCTGGTTGCATTGTTCTACTGCCTATCATTATATTGAAATTATTCTGAATAGTCCTAGTGTATCATGTGTCTTTCTATTTTAATGAAAAAAATGAAATTATTTAGAATGACTAAGTAAATTGTAGAACATCAGACAGCTCAAAACTAATGTGGTTTTACAACAGTCACTTATGTGATGTCAAATTTTGTTAATCATAGGATATATAAAATTTGATCTTAATATTTTATTATATGCAGAATTTAAAAAATAAAGTAAACCAAGATTTACAGTAATCTTATAGAATCATACAATGTATTGTGTTGGAAGGGACCTCCAAACGTCATCTAGTCCAACACTCCTACAACAAGCAGGGGTATCTCTAACTAGAACAAATTGCCCAGCCCATCAAGGTCCATGTTGACCTTGGATGTCTCCAGGGATGGGGCTTCAATCATCTCTCTAGGAAAACTGTTTCAGTGTTCCACCACCCTCACATTAAAGAACTTTTTCCTAATGTCCAGACTAAATCTACCCTTTTTCAGCACAAAATCATTTTCCCTCATCCTGTCATTACATACTCTTTGCAAGAGTTCTTTCTCAGCCCTGATACAGGCTCCTTTTAATTATCTGTTTATATGGTGTTTCAACATAAGGACATAATAGAAAAAGGATAAAAATTATCAAGTGGGGTTTTCCTTTAGGGAAAAATTATTAGAATTTAAAGTAGGTATTTTCTGTTCACCTGCGATCAAGAACTGAGTTTGCAAATTAAGGGTCAATAGATCATTTATCTAAAAATACAAATATAAGCCTGGTAGGCTTTTCAAAATTGGATGCTCTGTTTCCTTTAAGGAAATGCAAGCTCACGTGATTATTAATTTTAAAAGCTTTCTGTCTCTGCCAGTCTTTAAATAACTTTTTTTCAATTTTAAGTCACCTCCTTCTTCTATGATTAGGTGATTAAAATAATGCAAGAAAGAGAAAAATTTAGTTTAGATTTGGGATGAAAAGTGAAAAAATTCAAAGCTTTGCAAGTCAGTAGGTTCAATGTGAACTAAGAACCCTGGAAAAGAAGCTGTTTGTAATTATGAGGTTACATATAAAAATAAAACATTAAAAACACTTACTTCACTCCCTGACTGACCAGACTCTTGAGTTAAAGCCTGCACGTTGCTTAACTTGATCGCACTCACACCAATATTTGCAATATCCTCTGCTAGGTGGGAAAATATTATCGCATCCTGCAGAGGAAACACAGAACCTCTACACACAAATTTTGGCAGATTAAAATATTTCTCAGTTCATCTTTTGGTTCTGATTATAGCCCTTAAAATTTGCCTCCAGCTGTCCAGGTACCATTTTAGTTTCCATAATCAATTGCAGACACGAAAGCAAGGAAATCTTGGTTTTGCACTTTTAACACTTTGGCTCCACTCCTGCAAACATCTCTGTGCAGGTGGACCCACCCTATTGAAATCACTATCTCACTGTAGTGCTATTTTAATAATTATGCTTTAATTTTCTTCCATTTTTACCTTTGCATGGTCTTTTTGGTTTTTTCCCAGAAAAACAACTGTGACTGAGGAAAATGGTGACAGATATCCATCTGAGTCTATGCCAGAGATTAAATGAATAAAATTTGCCAGAATATATCAAAGATCTTGAAAGTCTTTTCCAAACTAAATGATTCTGTGATTTCTGTGCTTTTCACAGGGTTTAATCACCAGCTCCTGTACACACACTTAACTCCCACAGAAATCTACTGATTAATGAATCCTTGAGTCATAGAATCATTGAGCAGTTTTGGCTGGAAGACACCTTCAAGATCATCGAAACCTTTTCCAAGCCCTATGTTGCAGTTGAGGTTTGTGAAGATATGGTGGGAAGACTCCACCTACACAAATAAGGGACAACTACTCCTCAAATATTTATAGTAATTAATGAGGTCACCCTCAGTCTCATCTGCTCCAAGCTCAAGAGACCCAGCTCCCTCAGCCTTTCCTCAAAAGGGAGGAGTTCTACTTCCTTCACCATCTTTGTTACTCTACAGTGGACACCCTCCAGCAGCTCTGTGTCCTTGAACTGAGGAGCCCAAAACTGGAAAAAATACTCCAAATGTGGTCTAACTAGTGCAGAGTAGAGGGGGAGAAGAACTTTTCTCCACCTGCTAACCACCCCCCTTCTGATGCACCCCAGGATGCTCTTGGCCCTATTGGCCACAAGAGCACATTGCTGGCTAACAGTCATCCCAGGTCCCATTCTTCTGCACTGCTCTCTAACAGGNTAATGAATAGATTGAAGAGGACTGGTCCCAGTACCAATCCTTGGGGGACTACGCTAGGTACAGGCCCCCAACTCAACTCTGTCTCATTGACGAATACTCTCTGCTTTCTATTCTGCAGCCAGTTCACAATCCACCTCATTACCCAATCATCCAGTCCACACTGCCTCAGTTTGGCCACAAGGATGCTATGTGAGACTGTGTCAAATGCCTTACTGAAGGCAAAATAGACCACATCCACCGCTCTGCCATCATCTATCCACCCGGTTATCCCCCATAAAAGCCTATCAGGTTGGTCAAGCATGACTTCCCCTTGGTGAAGCCATGCTGACTGTCCCTAATTACACTCTTGTCCTGCTCCTGGGGAGGAACAAAGTTATACATCAGTATAGGTTAGGTGTAGGCCTGTTGGTGAGTAGCCTTGATGACAGAATCAAAGAATTGAGACTGGAAAAGACCTCTGATATCATCAAGTCCAGCCTATGGCCTTACACCATGACACCAGCTAGACCATGGCACTAAGTGCCACATCCAGTCCTTTCTTAAACACCTCCAGAGATGGTGACTCCACCACTTCCCTGGGCAGTCCATTTCAGTGTCTAACCCCCCTTTCCCTGAGGAAGTGTTTCCTAATATCCAACCTAACACTCCTCAGGTGCAGCTTCAGGTCATGTCCCTCTCATCCTGTCACTAGTTGCCTGGGAGAAGACATGAGAATGATCCTGGAGTCCTGGTAAGCTGACCATGAGCCAACAGTGTGCCAGGAAGACCACTGGTATTCTGGTGTCATTAAGAAAATTGTGGCCAGTAGGTCTAGAGAGGTCATCCTTGCCCTGTACTCTGTCCAGAAGGAGGCTACATCTGGAGTAATGTGTCCAGTTCTGGGCTCCCCAGTTCAATAATGAATGAAAACAATTGGAGAGAGTCCAGCAGAGAGCAATGATGAATTTTATTTGGAGTCTAAAGCATCTCTCTTATGAAAAAATGTTGAGAGAGCAGGGACTGTTTAGCCTTGAGAAGAATGAGAGGAGACCTGATCCATGCCTATAAATATCGGCAGGGTGGCTTAGGGAAGATGGTGCCAGACTGTTTTCAGTTGTGCCTGGTGACTGGACAAGAGCAATGGGTTTGGTCCAGAGGTCCCTGACAACTTCAACCATTCTGTCATCTCTGGGCTTTCCTATCAGCAACACAGAATTAGTTCTCCTCCAATAGCCCTCAGAGGACACTAGCTGAGGTGCTCTTTGATCTGAAATGGCCAGCAGAGTTCCCCAACTGCATTGCTCAACTGCTCATACCCAGGCCCTTGTGCTTGGTGCAGCACTCTGTCATCACAGGACCTGACAAACCCAAGGTAAAACCCCGGCACCACCACAAGGCAAGGCTACATGGAGCTGGAACCTCCTCTTCCATGTACCATGTGCTATCTCAAGCAATGCTGGTCATCTAGGAGCCAAAGTACCGGAGGGGGGCAGATGCAGGTCTGGCTGCCTCACAAGGCTGCTGTTGCAGCTGCTGCATTTCAGCTCTCAAGGGTACCCTTTGGGAGGCCCTGACCTCCCTTCTTCCACTGCTTGCTTTGTTTGTCCCTGCTTTTCTCTTCCACTATCATGAGGTAAAGCCCAGTCATGTTGTACATCTGTCTTTGCAGGATTTGTTGTGAGATGCTGAGGAAGCTTTATAGGAGAGTATCTCTGCCATGAGAGCCAGCACGAGGCAGTTTGAGTCATCAAAAAATTTATTCCTGTCCAATTTGCCTGGGAGAAGTCAAGGATGCAGACTGTATGGACTTATGCTTTCATCACTTCTACTTTGGCTGCATCTGGCAGTGGGCTGTGACACCAGCTGTGTCCCCACTCAGTAGGCATCCTGTCAATCACGTCTGGTGAGTGCTGTCCACAGATGATGACGAGGAAGAGGATGGACTTGGTTCTTCTGCCTGCCATCTCAGGAATTTGGCCATGGACAGGCCCCAGAGCAGAGTCCCATGGTGGTCCCCACAGCTTGGAGGAGGAGGCCTGTGGAGAGTGACTGAGCACTGGCAGATAACAGAGTTTCAGGACCCCAAACTCAACCTCCAAGCAAATTCCTCTTCCAGTACTCTCTTTGGTGACCCCTTCTGGGAAGCACTGCAGGGAACAGACTCCAACAGTGTCTCAAGAGAGGACAATTTCCTGGAGCACATAACCATACTATTTAAAATTACAATATTAGTGTCATTCCTACTCTCCCAGCCTCCCCTTCCAAGAACTGGGACTGGAATGCCCAAGCCTTTGAGCAGCAGCCAGGTAGCAGGTTCTGAAGATCAGGTGCCAAAACTACCATTTGGCTGACAATTCTGTCCCCAGTGAGTCTCATGCAGGCACATCCAAGTCCAGTAACCCTGACATCACTCAGTGGCACTAGCCTGAGATTCTCTGTGATACTCTTCTACTACAGCGGCACAAACCCCGTGGCTATGACTAGGAGGCAAGAGGGGGTTGCTAGTGTTATTGGGCACATGTTAGGTGGTTCCCCAAAACCACTCCAGGTAAATGAGGTCCTTCTGTTGAACACCTTGCCTTGTCAGTAAACCAAAGCCCTATATCCTGGGATTTGGGTGGAAATCCAGGATTTGACTGTCACACCAGCAAAGCACTACTGTGCCAAAGGCTGAAGCTGTGGAAGAACTGGCTTTCAGGAGCTGGTGTTGTAAAGGAAACCTGTTTGCAAAGCATATTCAGTGGCAGATTCACAGGAAATAGCTGTGACTAATCATGTTTTCACCAGAATTTACATTAAGCTTCAAAGTTGTGGAGTTGCCCTGACCATCAATACTTGCAATGGTTTTCGAAACTTCCAATCTTTCTGATCTCAAACATATTTCAAATCTGTGATTCCATATTTGGGAATAAATATAACTCTTCTGACCTTATTCAGAGACATCACATGGAGCTACTCCTGGTTTCTACTCTCCCCATCCAAGGATGCTTTGTCATTAAGACTTTTCTCTCATTTTTAGTTAGATCTGTGTCTACTTATAGCACTGATACACATCAGAGTTCACCTCATGCCTTAATCTATCACCGATTCACCTCTTTGTTGTTGAGTGAAATTCTTACACATAGGGAACAGTGCTATCTCTTTTGAATGTGTCACCTGACAGATTCCCAGATTTCAGATATTCTTTGACCATTAAAAGTGAAATCCAGGATATGGTTTTTGCCATCCATTAAGTCTTGTCACTGTTTTCAGAGAGACCAAACAGCTGATGGATTACATTCATTAATGGTTTTCAGCATAGTACTGTTCCTACCTTACTTCCTTCTGATTTCGATATGCACCTGCAAGATAAATAATAAGGAAGACAACAGTCTGTTGAGATGTCTGTCTAACCTATGCACGATTAGGTATGCAGATATGGGGGAAGGTACATGTCCCAGCCCTGGCACAGAGTAGGAGACAGAGGTGAACTGGAAGGGGAGCACAGACGGAGCTAAGGGACTTCCTGGTGAGAATAATGACCAAAAATGAATTTATTGTTCAGTTAATGCTTATCCCTCAGGAGACAGAGGTATATGTGCAGGCAGTTAACAAAACAGTATGTATTTGAAATATTTTTGGAAAAGCGTGGTTTTCTCTGAGGAATAGCGTACACTATGCGACATGTTATTCAACCCCTACAGGCAGTAAATCTCCTGTAGCAATGGGGGTTTTTCAATCTATTTTGGTTTCTGGAACCAAAACAGCAAAAGGTCCTGCAGGTGCTTTGTTCCATGAATTCACTATAATTAGGTAGCTTAAAACATGCCCAACATCTCTTCTGAAGGTATTGACAGGGGTTTTTTTGAGCTATTCCTTATGCATTCAGTGTATCTCACAGTTTGCCAGGGTTACCAAACAGTGATAACTGAAAAATCTGTGTGAATATGTATTTCTGAAGGCAAAGTTAAAGAATATATGTTATTCTGTTCAGAGAATGAAACAATTGCCTGATCATTCATCTTCTGATTACTGAACAAAGAAGAAATGTAACCTGAGGGCAGTCAAGACTGACTTCACGGTCTTGGGTCAGCTGGTCAAGGGATCAGAAGCACAGGTAGTGTTCTCCACTATCTCCTCAAGTTGCAAGGACTAACACAGAAAAAATGAGCAAGACCAAACAGACCTGGAAGTAGAGATGGTGGAGAGACCCTGTATATTAAGAAGCGTCTTGACTGTCTTAAGCATGATGATGATGGTGATCATACAGTCAAATGCTTATGGGTGATAACCAGGGGGAAGACCAGCAAGGCAGACATCATGATGGGGGTCTATTATGGACCACCAGACCAAGATGAAGAAGTAGGTTAAGTAAACAGCTGGATAAAATCTCAGAATCACAGAATTATTGAGCCTGGAGAAGACCAAGATCATCACTAAGATCATCAAGCCCAGCCTGTGACCTAACACCACCACAATCACCTAGACCATGACACTAAGTGCCACATCCAGTCTTTTCTTAAACACCTCCAAAGATGGGGATTCTATCACCTCCCTGGGCAGGTCATGCCCTCTCATCCTATCTCTAGTTGCCTGGGAGAAGAGCCAATGCCCACCTGTCTACAACTTCCCTTCAGGTAGTCATAGAGCATGATAAGGTCACTTCTCAGTGTCCTCCAGGCTAAACAACTTCAGCTCCCTCAGCCCCTCTTCATAACACCTTCCCTTTAGTCCATTCACCAGCCTTGTTGCTCTCCTCTGGACCCACTCCAGTACCTCAATATCTTTCTTGAAGCTAGGGGCCCAGACTTGCACATGGTACTTAAGATGAGGCCTCAACAGTGACTAGTACAGGAGGAGGATTATGTCCCTATTCCTGCTGGCCACACTATTCCTGATACAAGCCAGGGTGCCACTTGGGCACACTTCTGACTCATTCAGCCAATTGTTGACCAGTACTCCCAGGTCCCTCTCTACCAGGCTGCTCTCCAGCCACTCATCCCCCAGTCTGGAGCACTGCATGGGGTTATTGTGACCAAAATGTAGTGACACTGACTTGTTAAACCTCATGCCATTGGCCTCTGCTCACTGACTCAGCCTATCCAGATCTCTGTGGAGCATCTTCCTCTCCTCCAGCAGATCAACACTTCCCCCCATCCCCCCAAGTTGGTGTCATCTGCGAATTTACTAAGGGTAGTTTTGATCCACTCATCCAGGTCAAAGTATCTGGGTACAAGTCATCCAGTAAAGAAGTTAAACAGAACTGGGCCCAGCACTGATGCTTGGGATCACCACTGTGCAAGAGATAAAGGGAACAGCAGGCTGATTAATATAATCAAAGGCT
>VZRI01004014.1:0-50905 GCA_013397515.1 Upupa epops | reverse complement strand
TGGGCTGAGCAGCACACAAGTGCCAGTCAGATTGCATCTTCCACGTGGTGGGAGATAGCCATGAAAACTGATAATGGTCTGGCATATGTCTCTCAAACTGTAATGTCTCTTTTACAGGATTAGTACAACATCCTACAAGTATACCTCACACCTCTACTGGTCAAGCAGCCATAAAGTGTGCCCATGGCTCGCTTAAGCTTGTGTTACAGAAACAAAAAGGGGGAGAGGCTCACATGACTCCACGGGAAAGAATAGCTAAAGCTATATGTTTTAAACCTTTTAAACTCATGACAAAGAAGCATCTATTTATCATCATCACGTTTCAGCGAGGGGAAAAAAAATTGCAGATAACAGGCAAAGCCTTGGATAGAAAATCTAGACTTGGGTCAGTGGGAAAGACTGGATCAACTAACAAACTGGAGGTGAGGTTATGCTTGTGTCTTCATAGAGAGAGGACCGAATAACCATGATGGGCAAACAGTACTATTAAAGGAATAATTCAAAATTATTCAGCTCTCATATTTATGAGTCCATCTTGTTTAACTAAGTATCTCAATATAAAAAGTCTTCGATTACTGGCTGTCAAAAGATACAAATTAGGATAGGAGCAGGTCAAATGCAAGCTCACACTGAACTCAAAACACAAAACTAGAGCTTAAGATGTTTCATTTTAAGAAGCTTCAGAGCTCTACATCCAAAACAGCAGGTGCGGTTACTAGCAAACTTATGTACAAGGAAGACTGACAAGAGTTTCTTTCCATAAATCAAATTCTGCAGTCCCCAACGAACTTATAAGAAGCAGGGCTAAAGCAGTTTCCTTTAGTCAAGAAGTTATTTCACAAAGACTCCTGGTACATAACTTTCCCCTACTGTGAAACCAGAAAACCTATAGTCTCTGATCAGTTTCATAGCTTGTGCCACCCATCTGTCCATTATAGTTACATTGCTACAATTGAGGCTGCAGTTCACCTTTATGACCTAAAGCCTCAGGGGCACTCCCTGGCTCTTCGCTTGTCTAGCCACACAACACACTGGAGCCCTTACTTTCTACATGCTGTTTGGGAATGTAAAAAACAAAATGAACTCTACAGCAGGAAACCCACACTTAACGAACTCTACTGTGATGAGCATCCCCATGAAGTCGTTCAAAACAACACTACAACAAAGACAGAAAGTCAGCACTAAGGCTATTAACTCACCTTAAAATGTTACTGCAACTCTATATGAGACAGACTTTCCTTCAAAAATGGACTCATTTCCTACTTTTCAACTACTTTTACCAATCATCATATAACAAAACTTTAAGGCAGTCTTACCTGGAGAGTTAGTTTCACTATCTGTATCCATAGCAACTTCATCATAATTATCATACTGATAGATGCCTCCAGCGCTATCTGTAGACTGCTTATCAAAAGACCATCTCAAGTCTGTGTCTGAAGACTAAACATTAAAAAAAAATTTTAGTTATCTGATATATATGAGTCTTATAGCAGAAAACAAACTGACGTAAGTTTTGTAAACAGGCTCTTATAATTCTGTCTTCCAACTGCTTTATAAATACAATTTAATTAGATAGTAGAAAAAGGCCAAGCTGCAGATTATCATTTACTCAAATCATTAGAGGTAGTGACTCGACATGAACAAGCAGTTTTAAAATCGAAACTCTTCAAGGGTGAGGTGGCATGGTAGTGGTACATGTTAGGATACACAGAAGGAGTTTTTAAATATCTGTTGGATCATTATCTGGTAAATTGCCATGGTTATATATTTCTTAGCTTACACAGTTTATTAGGGTTAGAAAGGGCCTTCAAAGGCCTTTGAGTCCAACCCTCCTGCTCAAGCAGGATACAAATAACCACCTAAAAGCCTGAATCAACTCTGCAAAAACACATCAACACGACACCTCCAGAGAAATGGACTCAAAAGCCTGCTTGGGCAACCCACACCAATATTTAATAACCCTTACTGTAAAGAGGCTTCTTCTCATTGTGGTGAAACTTCCTGTGTTCAAGCTTGCATCCATTACCTCTTGTCCTGTCTGATGCAATTCAAAAGAGTACTCCTTTCCTCTTGACATCCAGTCCTAATGTATTCATATACATTAATGAAATCCCTTTGTGTTCTGTCAAAGCTAAAAAGTCATGATCTTCTCAATCTGTCTTCATATACCAAATGATCCTTATATCTCTGCACTGAACTTTCTCAGTTTATCCCTCTTGAACTGGGGAGACCAGAACTGGATACAATATTCCAGGTGTGGCCTCACTAAAGCAGAATAAAAGGGTAGAATAACTTGCCTTGATCTGCTAGACACACTCCTCTTGATACACCCCAACACCCTACTAGACTTCTTGACCACAAGGGCACATTACTGATCCATTTTTAGTTTGTCACACATAAAAACTCCAAGACCCCTCCCTCCCAGAGGTGCTCTCTAGCTGGTCACTACCCAATCTCTATTGATGCTTCCCATTATTTATTCCCAAATGAACTCTAAATTTTTGTTAAATTTGATTAAACTCCTCTTACAGCTCTCTGAAACACTAACATAAAGGTTTTTATTATTTGTCACAACAATTACCAACAGCACTTGAGCCATACTTGGTGAAAACACCACAAAATTGCTCAAGGACCATCACTGCTTGGACAAGGATGTGAGTTTAGGTGAAACATTCTGATTCTACAGGAAAGTTAGGTCAAACAGCATGAAAAATGTCTTTACTGAAAGAGTCATTAGGCACTGGAACAAGCTGTCCAGGGAGGTGGTCAAATCACCATTACTGGACGTATTTGGAAGTCACCTAGATGTAGACCTTAGAAACATGGTTGAGCAATGGGTTTGGTAGAAGTAGGTTAATGGTTGAACTCAAAAGTCTTCAAGATCTTTTCCAACCTAAATGATTCTATGATTGTTCCAAGACTGATGTCCCAGCTGAAAAAACCTATTTTTTTCCCAGAAGGAGCAATGTACCACAGTGAAAAATGCCAGTACACTGAAATAAATCTAACTGTTTAAAGAATGCCAAACATTATACAGACGTACATTCAGCAAACACCAAAAATATGCAGAAGAGGTAAACATGACTTCCTAACACTCCTAAATTTGTACCTTTCCGAGACAGAGATTATAGTAGCTTTTGTAATGTCTAGTGTTTATAGTTAAGTACTTCTAGCCTAAATTTTCCACTCATTATTATAAAGAGACTCTTCCATAACATGACCTCAAATAAGGAAATGCTACTGTCATAGTTGCAGTTTTACTTATCCATACAGCATTCACATTTCCAAACACTTGCAGCACCTGTACTGCTTCCATGATGAAAGAATTAGTGCTCAAGGAGCAGTGATACATTACAGAAAAATTGATAATGCTTTGAAGATAGACCAGCAGTGATTCAAGTGCCTTCTACTAATTATGATTAAAAAAGACAGGCCTTTTCCACAGCATGATATTAACATATTAACTGCATTAACACTATTCCTTCATGAATTTGACAAAACTGTCACACTGTAATAGATGAAATATGATGAGGTACCTAACTTCTGTGTCTGAGCATAATTTGTACTTTGAGAAACTAAAAAAAAAAAACCAAACCTCAGATGGCATTTAATAAGCAGCAGGCCACTGAAGATGCACAGACTCAAAAGCTTGAATATGTAAAGCAAAAATTCCGGTCTATAATAAGAAATCCAAGAAAGTTTGGCTGACTGATGTGTTAATTACAGACTGCTCTTTGATCACAACATTTAAAGTATCTTCAGGAGGAAAATGCTTTGCCATTGACTTACAAATGTACAACTTATACAAAACTGATCCCATCAAACCCAAAGGAAATGCCTTTCTATGCATAGGATGATGAAAACACTCTAAATACTGATATACTTTCAAGTTTTTGTCTTTTTTTTAAGAGGGGGAGGGCCAAGGGAAAGGCAGAAACCTGAACACCATATAACAAATTTGTTACCCTGCTTCTCGATCTCCTTTTTCCTCCAACTAGCTTCATAAATCGATTGTACTGCTCTTCTTGATTTGAAAGGTCCCTAATTTTTCTGATTTCTTCTTCTCTTTTTCTTCTTTCCTCTTCCTCTTCTTGCTTCCTCTGGTCTTCCTCTTTCTGACGTCTGTCTTGTTCCTTTTGCTGCTGCATCTTCTTTGACGTCTTCGTTGGTTGCTTCCTCAGAGCTTGCTTGGCTTTAAATGAAAAAACACGTGTGATTAACTCCACTGTATCTAAATGGTTCCCCCGATCCTAGTTTACTAAAGAGATGTATGGGATTTTAGAACAATTAAAAGCTTGTTGCCCAGTGTTTCACATAACATACTACTTTTGATTTCAGAGGTCATGCCATTGATAGTCATTTCAGTAACATTAAACATTACCTGTAGTGCTAGTTTTTTTGGTTGAATGTGCTTTCGTACTGTCTTTGATTTTCTGTGTTATACTTTTCGTTTTTGTTAATTTTTCCTTGCTTTCCTTCATCACTTGTTGTTCTTTCTGCTGCCATTTTTTACTAGCAGACTGAAGTGCAAGAAGTCTGAGTTGCAATTCAGACATCTCTTCCTCATCATCAAGAAGCTTCTTTAGAAGAAAAGAAAGGATAAATACAAAGTCAAGAACCATCATTTAATAATCAAACTTTTTTTGTAAAAAAGTCTTCTGAAGTCTGTCCCAACATTTTTTTATTCAACAGAAAGCTTAAAATCTTACTCTATTGTTGTTATTCCCTAAGAACAGATTGTTTCTATTAGTGAAATGTTTCTGGACTGCGAACTCGAAAAAAGCCAGAGTAGCATAATTCATTATGCCTTACCTACAGAGGAACACTTCCTTACCTTTTCAGATGAGGCATCTGAACTGCTAAGCTTTCGCACTGATTCTTGCTCTTT
The DNA here is from genome assembly GCA_013397515.1 of Upupa epops. Lineage (NCBI taxonomy): Eukaryota > Metazoa > Chordata > Aves > Bucerotiformes > Upupidae > Upupa > Upupa epops. Next base: position 46,017 of record VZRI01004014.1, on the reverse strand, counting down.
GTCTTCTGTACCTTACAAAAGAAAAATACCAGTTGTTTGCATGAGCTGTCTGAGACAGTGCTACATTAAAATGATGTGTAGAATATAATCCGTGCAAGCATATTTTAATCAGTATCACTAACACGTAACATAAAGCGGAATAGGAGTTCTATGTTAAGATTGCAGTAACAAATATTAATGAGCTTGGCAAGTCATCACGATACTAGAAGCCTAAGGCAAGATCTGTCATTTCTTAATATTTCTCTGTCTTGAGGCTGACACGTATTTCTGCAAGAAGCAGAGAAAAACAGGTTTAGAAACAAGGGAAAAAAACTTCTTGCAATTTGTTTTGTGCTACCATCTCATATCAGCTGCTGTCCTGAGCATCTCAGATTCCACTGGCAGCTATTTTGAGTAACGGGTCAGTCTTTTGCAGAATTAAATATACAGGCCCAAACCTGCAGTAAGAACACACTTGCTTCATTTCATGACAGATGAAATTTCCTACCTCCCTATGGAAATGAATAGCAATTAGTAATGCTTTCCTGTTAACAATTTAGATGTCGACATGTCAATTTGTTAGACTGCCTAAAATCTGCCTGATTATGTAGTGTATATATGTATATTTAAAACATTAATATATTTTGGTTTTATATATACATACAGTATAACATGCTATACTAATATAATTATAGCTAGTAACTATTAATATAAGTTACAATGTAGTTATGGAATTGCATAACTATTAATCATAGCAAAGATATAATCACAATTTGCATGTAACTACACATATATGTTTATTTGGATCAGAGGAAAAAAATAAACATTTAGCCTCTAAATTAGCCTGTGTTCAAATTATTCTTTAATACAGTTCAAATTGGTAGAAAGTAAATTTGCACTCAGTAAAGCTTTTCTTCCTAACATTTTAGGAATAGTCACATTCAGGAAGGCACTGTTTCAGACCATACCGAGCCCATACACCAAAACGGTGTACAGCAAATGCTGCAGTCCTGCCCCTTGCACGTGCACATACTGAAGGTATGATTTTTAAAAAAGTATCTGTTTGCACTATCATATGAACCATATTTTTAACTTCAGTGCTCCTAAACTTTGAAGTTGCCTTTTTTTGTTGTTTGTTTTCTAATAGTTTATTTCTGTCCTGTCTTGCCATGTTCCATCCACCCCCCGCCCCAGGCTGGTTTTCTTCTCTAGTCATGCCTCCCATTAAAACAGTGTTACCTCTTAATACCAAAACATATTTCTGGAAAATAAAAAAAAAAAATAAATAAAAACCTAGAATGAGGTAGTTTGACTAGTGATTATCAGTTTCCTTCTCAGGATTTGGTCTTCTAAACACCCATTCTAACTTTTGGTGTTCTAGCCCTACCTTTCTGCACATTTCTACCAATTACTCACTGGTATTCTTTATCTATCCATTTAGTACTTAAGTCTCTTCCCACTCAAACTGATACTTTACACAGACAAATTACTTAACATAAGATAGATGATATCCACACCTTCAAACACAGTGAACATTCATTAGATCTGGATGAAGCTTCAGAATATCAACTTTAAGCTAGCTGTCTTACTTTGCTGCAGACTCCTAAGTACACTCAAAGATTTGTACTGCAGGTCAAGCTGGACAAATTAATGTATTTCTTGCTAAGTGGCTCCCTCAGGCAAGCAATTATGATCTTTGACCTCACCTTTGTGACCATCAATAATGGATAAAAATCACTAAAAATCTCATTTTCTTCAGTGTAACAAGATGAGAAAACACATAACTAAGATAGAAAACAAAAAAGATGTCACTAAATGCTTCAGTTTCATTCAACTGAAAAAAATAACCAGTTTTTGCTTCTGTAAAAAAAGAACAAAAGGAAAACCAAAAGGAAGACTTTCAGTTAAAGCTAACCATTTTTTCGGTGAACCACAATTAAAACCTCATTCTTTCTTCCAAACTGTCAATTAGACTAGGAAAGGATGTTAGTTAAATAGAAAGTAACATCATCAAAACCACAAAAAAAACCCACCCCCCATAATGCTTCCAAACATTCAAGCAATTACTTAACTCCTGTTTAAGTACATTAAATCTACAGCTTATAATATTAAACATTATAAATAAAATTAGCATTTTAATAAAAACTGAAGTCTTCCTCCATATGTCATAAAAATGATAGCAAGCAAAAATAACTTTCTAAGCTAAAATAAATTTACCTTGGCCAGATTCTGAGACTTCAGATTTTTGTGACAACTGTTTTACTCCATCTTTGCCTTTTTTTAATCTGCTCCTCTCAGCCAACGTAGGCAGTTTTTGTCTGAGAGGTTTCAGTTCAAAAGCCTGAAATCCTATAACCGGATTCTTCTTCTCGGGAGATACTTCTTTAATAGCATCTGCTGTAATACTGTTATTTTCTACAGTTAGTTGGTCCTCAGTGTCCACTGGTTTATCATCATCTTGCTGTTTATTTTCTTCCTTGTTGCTCAAAGCCAGCCTTTCATCTTTATTAATGTATTCAAGCTCTAATTGTATCTGCTTATACTTCAGAAGCAGATCCTCAAAGCTTTCTTCCACAGAATTCTCGTTCTTAGAAGAGTAGTTCTTTCTAGATGGGGACCTCCCAAAGGTTTTGGCTGATTTTTGCAGTCAAGAAAAACTAAGACAAAAACATGTAACCTCGTAACAGTGGCAATATTATCACTGAAGACTATATTTTTTACAAACAGCCTTAAGATGGCCCTCATATATTTTAATTTTATCATAAGACTAGCTTGAAAAATAGCCCTTATAGACAAAAGAATACAAAGAATGCATCCATTATTATATATAAGCATTTTCTCAAACCAACAACTTAAAAGTCTGCTTATGACAAGAATTCCATTAATTGCTGAAGACTCTTGTCTCTTGCTCACACATTACCCCAGAGACAGCAGCTATAATGCCAAAGTTTCTCATTCAAAAGTAAGCCAAAGTTCTAAACTCAAGCATCAAGTCTCCATCAGGCATTCTGAAAAAGACTAGTCAAATTAATTCTCACCTATTTTATCCTTTCATAAAAAGCTAAGTCTAGCCACAGCGCAATTACACACTGCACAAACTGCAGCTCAACAAATCAGACAACACAAAGAATAATCAGCAACTGAAGCAAATAAAAGAAGTCCTAAGTAGCTAAAGACTTGGAATCAAAGCATTGAAAAATTGCCCAGAGAGAACTGAGAATTACTAATTGCTCAGAAAAGGCTGTCAGTTCATGCCCAAGGGAGAGTTTCTTGACACACTCCCCAAGGCAGTCAGCTGAAATATTCTAAAGCTACTGTGTACAGAATAAAAAGTTCTTAGTATCAGAGGTTTACTTTCTCTTAACTTTTCAAGTGTAATATTTTCTTGTGAAATAATTATGCTCAAGGGAAGATCTTTTAGGATAAATAATCATGTTTGACTCATCCAACTTTCAGTATCAACTCCACTGTGATATCAGCTGACTCACACCCTGTGATGCTAAATGCTTTCTCACCGATGTCATTCTCTCAAAACAATAAATGGAGTAAAACTAAATGCTAAAATGTCCTCCAAAGGTAACATACTGATTCTAGAAGGCAGTACATTCATATTTGTGTTCTTACAACACACAAACTTTAGTGTCTACATTAAGTTGTAACACAGTACAAAAAAATCTTGGTATATACCCCACAAAAGCAATGTTTTTAATACCAGAAAATGTTTTGGTACACAATACTTTAAGCATCAGCATCTAAGAAGAAACTAAAAAATATAAACTAGAGAAAACCCAGAAGGCAATCAACCTACAAATATGCTGAAAACCAGAGCTGTGTGGAACATAACACCAAAATACATAAAGACACCTATTTGCCAAAATCACTATCAACTTCTTTCTCCTCTCCAGAGAGCTACACTATCAGTCTTGTCATTCACAGGAAGGTCTGGAGCTAACTTAGTTAGCATAATTTATATAATATTATTATATCAAAATACTTCAAAATAACTTCTACAGTAATCTTGAGAAAGGTAACCAGCTTTGACTTTTGTGTTCAGGATAGCACAATTGCTAGATTTCCCACAACAGTACTGATCAGAAACTGTTTTACACATACACAGGTTTTCTTTCATGTGTGATTCTACACGTAGAATGCAACTACAGAAGGCAGAAAGGCGCATATATACTAAAAGTTACTCTTCAATCAACTCAAGATAAACTTAATCCTATAACAAAAAAAAATACCAACTGAAGGAACTAAAGAAAAATGTAAATTAAGTGCTCAGAAGTCATATTTTAGTTCACATTTCAGATGTAACATTACAGAATTCTCTACACAAGGCTTTCTGCAGAACGACTACCCATCAGCTTCACGTTAAAGTTGCCAGTAATTAAAAGAGAAAGCCTATGAAAAGGCAAAACCTAAAGAAAAGTATAATGAACTCTTTAATATTCCACCTTATCACATACTCAGTTTACAGGTATACACCTATATAGCATTGTGCAAAACAGTAGTTCTAAGGATAAAGAAAAGAGACATCTTTCTCTTCACAGATGGAAACACTTCACTTTCCTGGGGATAATCCAAATACCACTCTGGGCAAGAAGCTTCCTTGTACCAGTTGATGTGAAGGTTTTACCTGAAATCACTTGTCTATGACCTACATCCCTACTCCATTCATATTATCACAGTAGATGAAGTTGGAAGCGACTCCAAGGATCATCAAGTCCAACCCATTAAATTAAATAAATACAGTTTACATGAGACAGTTCAGCAACAAAGACATCTTCATATTTAGGAATAATGTTATACTGACTCTTTTAGGTGTCAAGGATGCGAAAAACACAGAAAAGAATTTAAACTGAGTGAAAACCTGGGGCTTTTCGTAACTATATGATCCATAAATTGAACATCAAGTGTAATCAAACATTCTCTGTGAAGAGTGCAATTTTAACAATCAGCATAAAAAACACTTGGATCCTCTACTTTTTATTTGATAATACAATTACCTGTTTCTGAACATTATTTTAATTAGAAAGGATAAGGGAGCTGTTTCTGGTACTCAGAGCAATGCAGCAAGACACTTTAAAAAAAAAAATCTCTTTTCAGCACAAGAACAGTCTAAAGTATGCCACCTTGGGCAAACCACGTCTTCATTCTCAGCCTCTCAAAGTAGTACCCTTGAATGATTAGAGCTTATTAACACTTCAGCAATGCTGTAACTTTACCAGATGAGATTAAAGAAACACATCTCTTAATCACTAGTTTACATATTCCATCCACATTTTTTAAAATTACATGGATGAATAAACTTGTATTTAAAATAACACAAAAATCCAACAAGTAGCTTGCAGTCTTAAGTGGTGGCACAAGTAGGAAAAATTCCTGCTCCTGGGATCAGCCAGCACATTCAAGAAAACAACACACCTCCATTAACGACTGGCACAGAGGACAATCAAACACTAAGTCTCCAAATCGGTTTTAACGAGATCATCTGTCATTCTACGTCTTTTTACATTTGCCTACATTTTCAGTTAGGTAATAGCAATGCAGTTACACTGAATTTCAGTATCAGTCGTTCCTCAAGATACACTTGGCATCAGTTCTTCACCCCCCTTTTTCCCCCCCCTAAAGCAAACTCGGAAAATAGCTTTTTCTATCACTTTCACAATTGCTACTCCTTATTACAGGTTACTTGAGCAATTCTAAGACAAATCAGTTGCAAACTTCCTCCAAGGAATGCCGGGTACGGCTGTATGGCTTTCCTATGTTACTCAAACTCCCATATAAACCACTTTCTATACACAGAATCCCTGTTCACTTTGGATTTAACTTCCATGTTAGCTTTATCTCTGTGTAAGGCTGAAGGCGAAGAAAACCAACGGATCCTTTATTGCTCAATACGGGAAATTAACAAGAGCCGGGTCTGAGCTTTACAGCTGCGACACTTTAATTTTGCACGTTAAAGTGGCAGCACCAAAGACTGACCTTGCTTCACAATATTTGCACGTCAGGCTGGAAAAGCAGCCACCTGGGATCCAGTCGACTAAGGCTTCGTTTCTGGTTACCATTTTCCTTCCCCCCCACCCCCCTACGGGATTAAGACAGGTCATAGCAATAATCCAGCTTGCCAAGAGCCTCTACTTGAGAAACAGGGCCCGCTGGCCCAGCCTTCGCGGGACTGGGAGGAAGCCTTCTCCGTTAACCCTAGGGGAATCCTAGCGGCAGAGCTAGAGGAAACGCGCCCCTTTCCGGGCCCTTCGGCCACGTAACGAGACGCGACACACACAGGCCCACCCCAGCAGCACGACGCCCCAGCCTCAGCCCCTTCTCAAGGATACATTTCCGCGGCGAAGGCTCCCTCCAGCCCTGGCTGCTACTAAATCCACCGCCTCCTCCTCCGGGTGGCCTCCCCGGCGGGTTGCCACCACGATCGCCGCCGACTCGACTCCTACCCCAGCGCGCTCCGCCTCTGTAGAGCCGGCCTCGAAAACGGAATCGGTCCAAGGCATTGTGGCTTCGCTCCCAAAAGGAGAGCCGGGGGCTGGACTCCGTGTGCGAGCCCGACGCCATCCGCGGCGCCGGCACTGGCGGCGGGTGAGAGCGGAACGAGTCCTTGGGCCGATACCCACCGTGACCGTGCATATGCCCCATGTCTGGCGGGGGCTGGTGCCGCGAACGGGAGAAGGGCCGCCCAGAGGCGGACGAGGACGAGATGCCCCCGCGAAGACCGGGGGGTGGCCTGCGCCTCGAATATGGCCTACTGCTGCCGCTGCTGCTGCCAAGGCCGCCGCCGGGCTCCGAACCGCCACCGCCGCAATGCTCGAAGCCGGTGTTGTCATCGTCGCTGATTTCGCCGTCTTCTAGTTCCCCTTCTTCCTTTGGGGAGAGACCGCTAGGATCCAGCGTTTCCGCTGCCTTTGCCGCCGTCTCCGCCACCACCTCCGCGGCCGCCATATGGTCCACGGCAGCTCTCAGCCCGCCCGAGCCGCCTCGAACGTGCCGTACTCGCCCTCCCCCTTGCTGCCCACGCCGACTCTCGCGAGACCACACCCCATCCCTTCCCCCGTGAGGGTAAGGAAACCGCCTGACGTCAGCACAGAAAAATGGGTAAGGGGGGGCACCTCCCCGAGCGCGCGGTGTCCTGGGTAATGTAGTCCCACCTCGAGGAGGCGCTGCGTAAAGCAGGGAGGGTGGGCAAAGCCCGCGGCCCGGCCTCTAGCGGGGCGGCAGTCGGGGGCGGACGCCAATGGGGGTTCGGCTCGCCATGTTGGTAAAGGAGGCGAGGAGGAAGGCCACCATCTTGTTGAAGAGAAGCGAGGGTGGTGGCACGGTGTCGACCGAGTACGTGGCAGTGGGCAGCACTACTCTCTACTACATTGAATCGCCTTTGTGCTGTTGGGGTACAGCGTTTCTGCTTCTGCTGTGTGCTTGTCACCCAAAGCTGCTGACTCTTTCAGTGCTCTCCACACTCTTGTTTTGACATAATGGGACAAACTACATGACTTGGAGTAGATCCTCTTCCAGTTCTTTGGCACCATAGCTTATACAAAAGACCAATGGAATTTGTGTATAATTTCCTAGATTTCTCTAATGTTTGGTTCTTTTAAAGCAGAGTGGATTCTACTCAGATATTTACAAGAAAGAATGAAGCAAATTAATAGGTTGTCAGATTTTTTTGTGTTTGTTTTGTAGTTTTAGCAGGCATTCATCATGCTACAGTAGTGTGTTATTTATGTCAGTTCTATTCAAACAGATGTTACCATAGAGTCACAGAATAAACATGTTTGGAAAGGACCTTCCAGATCACCAAGTCCAACCATACCCACACCCACAAATACCTCGATACCTGATTGATTGAAAAACTCTAAATAACCTCCTCCATGCCTGCCACTATAGCATGTAATGAAGCACCATGTCTACACACTTCTTAAATACTTTCAGGGTTGGTGACACAACCCATCTTTCTGTAAAGAAACTCTTCCTAATCTAAACCTCCCCTGCTTCAACTTCAGACCATCGGCCCTGATTCTGTCATTAGTTACCAAGAAGAAGAGGCCAACACTCACCTCTCTACAACTTCCCTTCAGGTAGTTGTAGACAGCAATGAGGTCCCCCCTCAGCCTCCTCTTATCCAAAGTAAACATCCACCACTCCCTCAGCCTCTCCTCATACGACTTGTTCTCTAAACCACTCACAAGCTTGGTAGCTCTCTTGTAGACATGCTCCAGTGTCTTTACTATAATGAAGGGACCAGAACTGAACACAGTACTCAAGACACTCAAGATAAGGCTTCACATTGGCACGATAACTTTCCTTCTCTTGCTGACCATGCTATTCCTGATCCAGGCCAGGATCCTGTTGGCCTTCTTGGCCACCTGGGCACACTGCTGGCTCATATGAAGCTGGCTGTCTGACAGCACCCTGTAATGGTTTAGAGAGAGGGTCTTAAGTGGTTTGGGTTGGTATCTAATTCAAGCACAACAACCAGCTCTCACTGAGAGTTCAATAGGCAATGAAGCAACTTCGCTAAAAAGACAAGTTTATTGAACCCATCACCAATAATAAGAAGAAAACACCCCCAATAAGTAAAAGAGTCAAAAAGATAGAACAGAAACTGTGTCACAATGCCTTTACACACAGTCTGAGAAAAATGGGAGACAGCTAACACGTCAGGTTTCGGCCTTAGATGAGAGTTCTGGGGGCAAGAGAGTGTACATTAACACTCATAATCACAAAAGCCACACACACACACTTACATGCACTCACACCCTGCTCTCCAGAAGAGAAGAGGGGGAGGCAGTGGCAGGAATACAGCACAAAATATACCTTTGGTGCTTGTGGAAAAATCCCTTTTCCTGATCCTCATGCAGACATCAGCGCTCTGTGATGTCCCCGGCATACTTCTAGCTTGCGTTGGCTCAGGAGCTTTTCTTTGAGGCTATAGCAGTGTCAAATGTGGAGGATACAACAGAAATCTAGAATCTCTCTGTTTGCCAAAGGTTTAGGAGATTAGTATTTAAGATCTCTCTCTCTTAGTAGAGGCTTCTCTCAGTCTCTTAAGTGGTAGAGTATACAGGATCTTTGCCAGCCTGGTGAGGAAAAGCCAACATGGCGCTGGTCACGTGTTATAAAAATAGGCTTTTCGGGGTCTCCAGAAAGACCTTTCTACAGTTCTTATGCAGAGCCTTTATTTCTTCTCCCCTGTGGTCAGGCACGAAGGGAGGTAGAGGGTTAAGAGCTCACCTCTGTCTGGCATCTTCAAATATGTTTAGACTGTAGGTGGTTTTGGAGGAGTTGCCTTACTCTGGCCCACTGCCAAAGGCAGGAACGAGCTGGTGCTGGCTTTTCTGTATCTGAGCCCTCAGCAAAAGAGGAGAGGGCTGCTGGTTCACCCCCACAGAAGAGGGTTTACAGGTACAGAGAACGGCTTGTCTCTTTTGCCTCTCTGTTTTCCAGCTCCCATGCAAAAGAGGGCCATGGCTACCCCCCACATCAGAACTGCAGGAAGGCTTAAGCTTCTTTTGTGTTCCACCTTTTGGTGGCAGGGGGTTGAGAGCCATAGCTTGCCCCCCACCCCCACCCTGGGGGGCATGGGGGGAGCAGTCTCCTAGAGGAGCTCCCTGTCTCTCAAGATGTATCTGAGGAGAAGCAGGAGAAAGGTGAAGATGGTGCAGAAGACAATGAAGAGAAGAGGTGAAGAAGCAGGAGTGCCTTCCCTTTATGCACTCTGTCCACCAACCAGCTGTAGAATCCACACACTGATGCAGGAGTTCTGCTAGGGAAGCTACCTCCAGTTTCAAAATAAAATGCTTTTTAGGCAAAAAAAGCACCACAACTAATATTTGAAAATTAGGTAATTTTCAAACCAGAACACACTCCCAGGTCCTTTTATACTAGGCAGCTTTCAAGCCACTCATCCCCAAGCCTGTAGCATTATCTGGGGTTGTTGTGACCAAAATGCAGGACCCAGCACTTGGCCGTATTGTTGCCCATACAATTGGCCTTGTCCCGTCCATCCAACCTGTCCAAGTCCCTCTGTAGAGCCTTCCTGCCCTCAAGCAGATCAACACTTCCAGACAATTTGGTGTCGTCTGCAAACTGACTGAGGGTGCTCTCAATCTCCACATCCAGATTATCAATAGAGACGTGTCTATCTACAACATTGCCCAGAACACCATCAAGCCTGACTTTGATTGTCTCCAGGTATGGACCTTCCACCATCTCTTTAGGCAACCTGTTTCAGTGGTCCACCACCATCATATTAAAGAACTTCTTCCTAATGTCTACCCAAACCATTACCCTTTGTCGTATCATTGCATGATTTGTGAATAGTTCTTCCCCAGCTTTCTTACTTTAACAAATCATGGTTCATTCATGGCTTATACTATTTTATATATTTTACAGGTCTAAAAACCTCCACAGGTATGATATAGGCCCTGCTGCAAACTTTCTGGAGGTCAGGCAGGTTACTTGAACATATGTTAGGTGAACATATGGCTCTGTGTGAAATCGTATCGGCTGTAGTTAAAAAGAAGTTTCAGTATCACAACATCTAAGTTGCAGAAATTTGCCTCCAGCAGACATTTGCTTACTTCAGGATTGCAGAGCTTTGCACGCAATTTGTTTCAGTTTCTTTTCTACAGTTACATTTAATTCTCAGTCTTTTCATGTACCAGTAGGAAATTAGTATCGGCATCTTCCAGAGTGGGAAGGAAAGTGTTTATTGAACTGTAATGTGCTGGCAAAAAAAAAAAGCAGCATCTCTGTAGGTAATTAACTAGATGTGGGTATTCACCTTCTGTTGATTGTTACTGTTTGCCTACAATTCAACCAACTGTGTTGAGTGTATTCAATGTCCATACATGGTCTGTGTTAGACATTTTAGTTGAGTTACTTCACTATCTGAAAAAGAAGGTTCTGAGAATCTTGGAGTGGTTTTGTGTATCCTGTGGTATTGTATGTCTCTCATTTCAGTTATCTGATACAGCCTAGCTTTTTCACTCATAAGGCTATTAGGCAAGTAATTTTATGTCTACATTTTCAGGAATAAGTGTATTCATCACTGCATTAATCACTGTTAATACACAGTTAAATGGTGTTAATTTCTCTTACGAAAATTAAGAAAATTAAATGGCACATGTAAAAATTAATGGTTGATGTGATAGGTTTGGTATCTACTCATTTGAACAAGAGGTCATAAACACTTGAAAACTGAGATTGTTTTAATGGTTCTTGCCACCTCATACATTTTTCAGACACAAGACTAGCTTACCTGTAAGAATATTCATAAGGCAGAGACAACAAACATTGAACAGCTTGAACTCATTGCAGTTACAGACACATACTGGCACCACTCACATGACTGGAATGCAGTCATAGATGGCTACATACTTTTTAGGAAAGAGAGGTCAGCAAGGTGAGATGGTAGAGTCGCTCTTTATGTGAGAGAGCGACTGGAATGTGTTGAGCTTTGCCTGGGGAAGGATGAAGAATGAATCAAGAGCTTATGGGTGAGAATTAAGGGGAAAACTAATAAGGGTGACACTGTTGTGGATGTTTACTACAGACCACCTGATCACAGGAGTAGTGAGGTTGATGAGGCCTTCTACAGACTGCTGCCAGTAGCTTCCCAGTCAGTCCCTAGTTCTGATGGGGAAGTTCAATCACCCTGATACTTGCTGGAAAGGCTACACAGTTAAACAGTCCACATGTTTCCTACAGAGCATCAATGTTAACTTTTTGACACAGAGGAAGGGCCAACAAGGACAGGTGTGTTGATGGACCTTTGCACTAACAATTGTACTAGCAAGCAAAGATGTGAAGCCTGGGGGCAGTTTTTACTGCAATGACAATGAGATAGTGGAGTTCAGGATCTTGCATGGAGGAAGAACCTTGAATTTCAGGAAAGCTAACTTGGGCCTCCTCAGAAACCTCAGAGAAATCCCATGGGTTAGGGCTGAAGAAGGTGTAGTGGTACAAGAGAGTTGGTTAATATTCAAGACAATGCATCCCTATGTGTAAGTAATCCATCAGAGGAACCAAGAGACCTGCCTGAATGGGCAAGGAATTTCTGGTAGAACTCAAATGCATGAAGGAAGCTTGCAGAATGTGGAAAAAGGGACTGTCCACCTGGAAGGAATTGAGTAAGGCATTGAATATCGTAAGAGTATGCAGGGATGCAACGAGGAAAGCTAAGGCCCACTTGGAATTAAATCTGTCAGTAACAAAAAGACTAGGGAAAACATGGGCCTGAATGAGGTGGGTGCCCTGGTGACAGGATACAGAGAAGGTGGAGTCACTAAATGTCTGCTTTGCTTCAGTGTTTACTGCTGACTATATGATGGCCTTCTATGATGACATGACTGTCTGGATAGGTGAGGGGAAGGCAGTGGATGTTGTCTACCTTGACTTCAGCAAGACTGTTGACACTGTCTCTCATACTATCCTTTTATTTTTTAGTGATGCCCAGCAACGGGACAGGAGGCAGTGGGAACAAACTGGAACACAGGAAGTTCCACCTGAACATGAGGTAAAACTTGTTTACTTTGAGGATGAAAAAGCAGTGGAACAGTCTGCTCAGAGAGGTTGTAAAACCTCTTTCTCGGGTGATATTCAAAATGCACCTGGGTGCAATACTGTAAAACCTTCTCAAGGAGACCTGCTTTAGCAGGGGCATTGGATTAGATGTTCTTCAGGGGACCCTTCCAAATCTTACCATTCATTCTGTGATAAATCAAATATAACATGATCCAAACCAGTCCCATGAGTGCCACAGTTATGCTAATAGACCACCAATTAAATAGGCTCTGAAGAAAGTACCTATAGAAGATGATGCCAGCTCAAATAAATCTCTGATACTATTCTGATAATTATTTGTATTAGTATGATTACTCTGTCCTGTGTAGCATGTTGCATTTGGCTTCAAGTGACAGGTGTTCCCAGAGGCAATCCCAGGTGGTGGGTAGCTGCTGGAACTTCATGCACATCTGTACTGCAATGACTTGGATCAATCTGCTCCCATTTGTTGTCAGTGATGATGACCTTGGACAAGGAATTTCTGCCCTGCAGGGATTCTAGACTGGGCTTTTTACTGACAAATTACATGCTGTAGGAAGCATGGTGACATCTTCACTGTAGTGATAAGCAATAAGGGAACACACCCAACATTTTGAAACATCTGAGTCTCTAGCACAATGGTAGGCCACTTGAAGAAAGGTATTTTATACTTTATGTGAAGGTATAAAGATTTGCAGCTCTTGGAGGACAGCACATCGTTGTATGCTCCGTTCTGGTCACCTCGCATCATCTGTGTTTCACCTCTTTCTAGACTCAGGTCTGTAGGCTTCAGCACTTCAGAGACAGTTCTGGAGGATGCTGTTTTGTAACCTGTGAGTTAACAGTCCTCATACATTTTATTAGAGCTTGGAAGTAATTTAACATATCATCATCTAGGTATAGCTTGAATCTGTGTGGCGGCTTAGATGAGGTATGCAATAACCTTCTGGATTTACCCATTACAACTGCATATGGGGTTAGTGTGTGTTTTATTATTCACAGAGCTGTTGATGTGTATACGGACAAAACTAAAGTATTTGGCCAGTTTAGGCCAGTTTCTTCACAAAGTTTGGGCATTATTTTTCTTAATTATTCCTTTCAGCAGCTCCACACTGTAAACGCTGTTGGATTCCTAGGGACGTACAAACTCCCTGGACAACTTCTTCTGTGAACTGAGTTTCCCTATTACTCTGTAGTACAACAGGTATTCCAAAATGAGGCGTTCTCTCAAAAATTTCTTGGTGACAGTAGTAGTATTTGTGTTTCATCATGGGCAAGACTTTAACCACTCTGAGAAAATGTTTCTGACTGCAGAAATGTATTTAGACTCCTGTATAAAATCCATTTGCAAAAGAAACATGTTCTTTTGGGTGTGCTACAGCTTTGGTTTTGACCTTTCGTATGGTATTAGGGGCCAAACAAATAGGACAACTGAGTCCATTCTTGTTCAACATATTCATCAATAACCTGGATGAAAGGGCTGAGTGTGCCCTCTGTGAAATAAGTGGGATAGTGAACTATAACCTATAGCTTCGTTAAAGTTGTAACTCATAGTCAAAATCGATGTGAGAGGGAGAAGCACACTGGAGAGATAACAGGGGCTGGAGAAGGGAGCAGGCAGCTGCAAGGCAGAAGGAGCAAATCCACAAAGATTGGAGAAAAGAGCAAACAACTTCAAGATAGGAAAGACCGATCAACAGAGACTTCTTATTATCCCAAGGATGAAAGCCTGCTACTGGCATGTTTTGCAGTTAATGACTAGAACATCACAACAACAATTTGGGCCAAGGAAGTCAAGGCAAAGGGTTTACTGTGAAAAAGGTCTCCAGGATCCCAACCCAGGGACTCCCAAGTGACACTGCGCAGATGCAAGCAGGAGGAGTTAAAAGGCATGGTGTACATTAATGATGCTCCGACCCTCTAATACATATGTATGACTAAGTGACGTTTATGTATAAGATTCTGTAATATAAACCCAAAAAGCTTGAGCCCTGGTGCACACGCTAGGCAGAGATATCCCTTGTGTGCCCAGCACTGAATAAACCCACCTGCTTCTAACTATTTATGAGTTGGAGGTTTGCTTCTGCACATCTTCATCTGCAAGTTTCCTAATGAAGCAAAACTGGAAGGAGTGGCAGACATATCAGAAGGTGCCATTCATCAAGACCTAAACAGGCTGGAGAGAAGCCTAATGAAGTTCAATACAGGGAAGTGTATAGTCCTGTACCTGAGTAGGAATAACCCTCTGCAGCAGTACATTTTGGATGTTGATCTGGCGGACAGCAGATCCAAAGACAAGGGCCTGAGAGTCCTAGTGAACAACAGGCTAACTATGAGAGATCACTGTGCTCTTATGGCCAAGAAGGCCAATATTATTCTGTGGTACATTAAGAAGAATGTGGTCATGAAGTAAAGGGAGGTTCTTTTCCCCTCTAATCTACCTTACTGAAGTCTCATCTAGAGAATGGCCACATCCAACAGAGGACTAACAAGATGATTAACGGACTGGAGCATCTCCCTTACAAGGAAAGTCTGAGAGACCTGGGTTTGTTTAATTTGGAGAGAAGACTGAAAGATGATGTTATAAATGCTGATAAATATCTAAAGGACAGATGTCAAGTCTGGGCCAGATTCTTTTCAGTGGTGCCCAGTGATAGGACAAGGAACAACAGGCACAAACTGGAACAGATGTCCCATCTGAACATGCGAAGGAAATTCTTTGAGAGTGGCAGAGCAGGCAGGCAGAACAGGCAGCCTATAGAGGTTGTGGAGTCATCTTCTCTGCGTAATTCAAAACACACCTGGATGCAACATTTCTGTGCAGCATGATCTAGGCAAACCTGCTTTAGCAGAGGTGTTGGACTAAATGATCCCCATAAGCTTCTACCAGATCCTGCCATTCTGTGATTCTGTGACCGGTAATACAGTCTTGTGCTCTTACAGAGAGAATTAATCTATCTTTCTATGCTGCCGCAATCACCAGATGAGTCACCAGCAACGTGAGCGAGGAGACCCTAAAGTGCAACAAGGTGGCCATGGGAGCACCAAAAGGAATGAACGTGTAATGCAGCCACGGTGTAGCCAAACAGTGTTCCTGTCTCACAGGTCTGGATCCTGTAAAATAGAGAATTCTAAAAGACAAGATGGCAGTGATTGCCCTGTGGAAAAGCCGATGAGAGCACATTGAAGAGCATGCTGGCCAGAATGGCTTTTTGTCTTTGCTGACTGATCAATTAAAGTATATTCTTGTTCTTGTGTAGTATCACCATGAGGACAGACATGAGTTTGGCATTGTACTATTGCTAAAAAAAGATGAATACCTATTCTTGAAGAAGAGCTTTGACATAGCAGTCATGTCAAATGTGATACCAGAGGATGTTAAGAAGCTGAGTTATTTTCAGAGCTGCCTGCAGTTGCACATAGCCCCAAAGGCATATTAGTGTAGACATAAATTGCTCAGGGGAGCTGATTGCTCTTTTGCAAGTACAGAACTGCAAGTCTGTACAAGGCAGCAAGATCTGCAATTTCTACTCAAGAGATGATTGGCAATAAATAAGCTTCTAGACCTTTGGTGGAAGTACAGACAGCACACCCTGAACCTGGATGCCTTCCCTATGAAGCCATAGGTAAAGGACCAATCTGCTCAAAGAGGATTATGTCTGGCTTCTGTAGGAGTACATGGAACATATGGAAGGGTGCCAGTGTGTGTTCTGTGAGAGAAAGATGGTCATGATGGTCTAAAGAGTTTTGGAGCAGGATGTAGTGCTGGAGTGTTAAGGACAGAACAACAAAAGAAATGTTGGCTACCAACAGGAGTAATTTTTATTGGAAAATATGTTTGTATGAGTTGGAATATGCTGGGGTTTCCTCTTTTAAAAGAAGGGCTGCAACACAGTGAGGAACAGCAACAGGGACCAGAGTACATAGAAAGATTTTTTTAAAATCCTTTAAAGAAGCTGCAATTAACATTTTGTTTGGGATTTGTTTTTCCATGGAATGTCTTTTCATACCAGTTAAAAAACACATCCCATTTGACTTGGGCCACAAGACTGCTTCAGGATTTATACTATTAAATCTATCAACTTGTGTGACAGACTTTCAAAAATTAATGCCTTGTAAAAGGTATGTCATAGAAAAGGGTGTATGCATGTTACTTCTCACTTCATGGCTGTGAAAAGTGCTGTGAATGCAGTCCTGGAGAATTAAACTGATAAGTAAGAAGGTGTGACATGTACTGTAGTGCCAGAACAACTTTTTTCAGCTTTTCTTGCGGTACTTTACTGTTATTCTGCAGCCTAACCTGAACTAGGAATATTTAGGAAACCTGAAAAACATGAAGCTCTTTGCACAGCTCCAAACATCTTTACTTTGCACTGTCTTCAGAAAAGCCCAAGGAACCTTAACAAAGGCTGAACAGAAGTGGAGGGGTGTGATACTCACAAAGGCCCCATTTTATAGTGCAGAGGGATAGCTGACTGTGGCTGTTTTGCTAAATAAGTGGGCTTGGGTCCAGTTCCTGACCTTAAGGCCAAGTGGTGCTAAGGACTAGCTCACTCTCTAAGGACCTCCTGGAAACAGTGTGTTGGAGCAGTCCAAATACAGCCACAGAGTAAGTTTACAATTAAGCAGTGTTGATTAGAGTGTGTGAGCTGCACCCAAGTGCTATTTGTCATCAAACTCTTCTCTCTTAATTAATGAAGAAAAAGAAGAATTTCTTTACTGGGTGTTTCAGTTCACCTAGTGTTGAGTGACTTCAGAGGGGAGACAGACACACTGCAGAAATCTCCCTGTGGTAATTTAAAGGAGGAGACTCCTTTCACAGATTACCTTTGAGGGTGCCTTCCAACCCAAAGCATCCTTTGTTTCAAAGACTAAAAATGCTTGGTTTTTTTCACACAGCAAATGAAAATTTTCTGAGATCAAAACAGTAGTATTGTAGAGTGTTGTGCATAGTGATAGGGTGCTCTGCAACTTCAGTACCAACTTATGACACTGGGTGGATCTCTGAAATCAAGATCAAGAAAGAAAATCTAATGGGCACCTTCTTGGCATGAGAAGAGTGGATTTGGCTCCACCCTGTTGTAAGCGTTGTGGTTTCTCCATTTTAATTCTGCTTCCTGCCGCATCACTTGACTGTTTGTGACTGAGAGAATGGGAATAAATTATTACAGCAAAGCACCAGAACAAGCAGTTAAATATTATTTCTGATGAGAATTTCAGTTGCTGAAAACATTGGGAATCTGCAATTCTTCACCATAGGACTTAAGCTTTTGAAATACTTTTTCTGCACCAATTCTACTGAGTCTGGACAGAAGTCTTACAAGGTAAGGAATACTGCTGCTTAACAGTGTAAGCACACATTGTTATAGCCGCCTCTTTTAGGTAAACATTTCTTTCCTCACTCTGTAGTTTGTTTTCCAGGAGGTCTTGGCATTTCATACTTAATTGTGCAGTTCCTACAGTGAAAATACCTTCAGCTCCTTTGTCGTGTTTGGAGTCAGATATGCAGGTGTTTGTCCTGGGTGAACCAGAATGAATTCCAATTCTGTATTGTAAAAAAAAAAATTGTATTTGCATGAGTGAAGTATTTGATGAGACAAAAATTGTTGCTTATTAAAAAGCAAGTCCAGCTAATTTGCCACAGAAAACTTAATGCTTTCATCTGTCTACAAAATGCAGTTAAATCTGTAGAGCACTTACCACGTGTGTTATCCTGTAAGATAGAGCTTTCCAAGGAAATAATATTTATCTGGTTTAACAGAAAAATGAACACATAACCAGATACTATGCGGAATGTAATTTTTCAGATACAATCCCACAAGTACATATTTACATATGTACTGTAAATCTAAGAATTATGGGGTTTAAGTTATATTATAAACTCTAGGTATTTATAATACATAAAGCTGCAATGTAGGGAAGAAAAATAATCCTCCTCCAAACTACAACACACACTGCTGTATGTTGTATTTTTTAAAAGGCTAATGTGTAGGGTCTTCTGTGTCCTGAGACCAAATCAATATAAGGCTTCTTCAATGTATTAAATGTGTGGAAGTCTCACTTTATGTCTGCCCTTGAAATAACAATGTGAGAAAATACATCAGTTTGATGGCATTAATGGCATCTCCCTTGAGTTTCCAGGTCAGATCTGCACATTGTAACACACATCTTCACTGACTAGCATGGCACTGCAGCAGCATACAGCTTCAAAGGGTATTCTCAAAACAGAATTTATGTCTGTTTTGTTACACAAACATCCCTCCTCCTTCTTCACATGGAAAAGACCAAGAACTGGAGACACTATAGATTAAAGCAACTGAAAGAATGTTGGAAATGGGAGTAGGAGAATATACAAAGTCATGCCCAGACTAGAGGCCTTGCAGGTGAAACACTCTGGAATAGTTACCTCTGCAAACTGCCAGTGTTATCAGTACTGGCTTATTTCAAATGCAGATAAAGACATGAAGAGCTGGAAAAGTCTTAGTTAAAAGCTATTCACATGGACACTGCATTTTGGTACTTGAGCCATTGCTCAAGAAAACACAGAGTTTTACCATCCTTTAAAAGAAATTGTTTTTGAAATGTTAGTTATGTATTTCCCTGTTTCCATGCTCCAGTCTGTGGAAGGCCTGGCTCAACAATTTTATAGCTCACCCTTCCTCTGGACTCCATTCTTCCCTTTTAAGGAACTACAGTATATGTGTTCACAGATATTTGGGCTCCCTTTTCCTACCAAAATTAATGGGATCTTGGCAAACTTGTATGAAGGCAAACCTAGCCACTCTGGAGGGCTAGCTTTTACTTGACTTTATTCCATATCTAGATTTAGCTTTGGTTCATCAACTCATCTCTCAATATCTCTTACCAATTACTTTAAACACAGTAAAAGTATTCTTAAATCTTCAGAGTATTTATCACAATTATCCAATTCTGATGGTAAATGTGACAGTTCTTTTGCTTCAAATCCACTTGCGCTCTATGTAGAGAAAGATACATATGTGCGTAGTTGCATCACTTCTGCTCAGTCTGCCTAAACAGGTCAAACTAATTTGAATCATGGCATGTTACACCCACTGGTGTTGAGGCAGACGTAGAAGGACATGTGTTCTCACAGGCTAAAAATGTATTAAACTTAATGATTCTGAATCATTAAAAAGTTATCTAAAAGCCAGCCAGTCCTGTTCCCTTGTATAACTATGTCAACAAAGACTATGCTCTGCCTAGTACATTGATACAGAACCACAGTGCAGCTTTGATGCCAGCCCATGGTTATCCTCCTTCACTCTATGTCAGTATTAACTTCTCAGAGTAGTTCTGGTGTACATGGGGTAGAACCCTCCCAGGTTCCCGCTTGACACGCTCGAAGGGGTCAGACACCATGCAAATGCCAATAGGAGCTTCTCCAGGAGGGCAGAGTCTTAAATACCATTTGTTCTGGTGTCTTCCTAATATTGCTGCTGCAGGTGCTGGATTAATCCTATTCCTTCTCATGCCATCCTTGTAGTCTGTGTTCTTCAAATCTGGACAGATGAGGCAGCTCAGACAACACAGCTGCTCTATGATTCTATTATTGTGTCACTTGCGAGTGGCACAAATACTAACACTAAAAAGGCTTTCATATGCATTTTTTAATAGTAGTTGTGACCGTATGGTCACTGCTGTGTTAGTGCCATTGGCATGAATTAAATCACAGACTCATGAAATGGTTAGGGGTTGGAAGTCACTTCTGGATTCCAATCTGGCAAAAGCAGGATCATCTAGGGCAGGTCACAGAGGAATGTGTCCAGGCAGGTTTTGAAAGTCTTCAGATTAAGGGACTCCACAGCCACTCCGAGCAGCCTGGTCCAGTGCTCTGTCACCCTCACAGTAAAGTTTTTCCTGATGTTGAGGTGGAACCTCCTGTAGTGGTATCCATTGCCCTTTGTCTTACCATGTGGCATGACTAAAAAGAGACTGGCCCTTTCTTCTCAACATCTACACTTCAGATATTTAGACATTAGTAAGATCCCCTCTCAGCCTTTTCTACTACAGACTAAACAGCCCCAGTTCTCTCAGCCTTTCCTCACTGGAGAGGTGTTCAAGTATCTTATTCATACTAATAGCCCTCTGTTGGACGCTCTCCAACAGTCCTGTGTTTCTTTTGAACTGGGCAGCCAAAAACTGGTCACTGTAATCCCACTGTGTTCACACTGGGGCAGAGTAGAGGGGGCGGAGAACCTCCCTTGACCTGCTAGACATACTTTACTTGCTGCATCCCAGGATATCATTAGTCTTCTTGGCCACAAGGGCACATTGCTATCCCAGGGATAATTTACTGTCCACCAACAC
The DNA here is from genome assembly GCA_013397515.1 of Upupa epops. Lineage (NCBI taxonomy): Eukaryota > Metazoa > Chordata > Aves > Bucerotiformes > Upupidae > Upupa > Upupa epops. The sequence goes on along the minus strand of VZRI01004014.1, from coordinate 25,155 downwards.
TCAAAGGTCTTTTGTGGGGAGGACTGGTGTTTCCAGAGGGACTCACAGAAGAGTTTTAGGCTATCTTCCTCTCAGCTAGTTTCAAACTACAAGTGTAAAAGGTGTGCAGCATTGGGCCAAATTATATCACATCCAAAGTAAACTCCCCAGATCAGATATGAGACAGATATCAGAAGCCCGAACATCTACTTTCTATTTATGTATCCTTTCCTGAATTACTTGCTTAAGTAGATAAATACAAAGTAAACACATAGTTAAAAAGTAGGTCATATGTAGTAAATGCTTTTACCACTAAAAAAGGCAGTTTTGATTCATCTGAAAGCTGTCCTGGAAGATAAGGTAGTCTCTGGGCCTGTAATTCCATCATAAAATATATCTAGCCAAAGAAATAAGAAACCAGAAGGGATGGACTTCTGCCTCTGAAAATATCCCAGAATCTCAAAAAGAAACAGTATAGAATTGATTTAATTTAATCAAAGTAATTTAAATAAGTAGATACTACTCATCAGATCTAAGTTTACAAACAATACAAAAATCTGCACAATATCATTGTCAGATTGGGAATATCTGTTATTAGGTATGTGCAAAATGAAGCACAGGAAAATCCTTTGTTAACTTTCAGTGGTCAAGTTAGGGAAGAGAACTGATTCAGCAAAGCATTTTATCATAAAACAACAAGATTAATATGTGTAGAGTCTAGTGCTTGCACAAGTTTGTTAAACTAGGGTAATAAATTGATTTAGATTCATGAAGCATTTCTCAACACCACACCTTCTTGAAGCTGTTTCCAGCAGTACTCAAATATGTCTACAAGCTTTATGAAAAAATATCCTTGTTCTGAAGCTGCAAATAAGGAAGGAAAGGGATAGTTCTGCTATTACTTCAGGTTTGCACAGCATGAGAAATGTACAAACAACTTAACTGGAACGAAATTTGGATCATGCTTTTTGAAAACTTTTGGCATGCCCCATAAAACAGCAAGCCAGTTTTGAAAGGCAGAATAATACTCTCAAGAGGTCAAAAATTTTAGGATATTATGAATATTTGTTATTGGTGCCATTGTCCTTAGGTAAATGTAACAAAAAAGCCAGTAACAGAAATCTAATAAATTCTCCATTAAAGCATCATTCTGTATTCTGTTCTTTTAGGTGAAGCAGCTGGGTGTTTACTTTCATCCTTATAATAACTTGGTTTATAGTCTGCAACCTGAATCCTGCTGTGAGTGGTTTTCCTATAGTGTTGTTAATCACTGACATTTCTGACTGCCTTAGAAATCTATACATTAATCTGTATAGCAAATCCTGGGGTATGAAAATTGTTGTTTGCAATTTGGTTATGATTTTCACAGGTGACTACTAACTTTGGTCGCTCTACTTACGATGGGTATTTACTTGCAGTATTATGCTTTTCTTTTTCTATTTTCCATAGGCTATCTAAGGTCATTATCAGCATAACATTTTGCAGTCTTACTATTTTGTCTTTTCTACATGTGTGAATATTATTCAAGGCCCTTGCAAGTAGCTATACTTAGTACAACGCTAACAGTGTTGAGAGATTTTTTATTTCATAGCAGCACTTTGTCTTCAATCAGGTTTTGGTTATTGAAAAGACAAGTTTAAAGATAAGGAATAAAACAATGTTTAACTTAGTATTTTACGCTTCAACTTATGCATAATATATAAAACAATAAATATATAAAATATTTTGTGGAGCACAAAAACTATATAGGTAACTGATAAAAAGCAGAAATATTCCCTTAAGTAAATATATATGTATAAATTCCTGTAATTCCTGTGGAGTCTTACAAAGGTAATATAGTATAAATGTTCTTGTCCAAGTATTGCTTTTTGTTCTGTAATAACCACATAAAGCAGTAAAAATCAGTTTTATCAAAAGGTTCTTTTTCCATCATTGCCCTATTAAGTCTAAGACAAACGATACTTGTTTCTGAAGACAATTTTATTAGCTTCACGTGTCTTGAGAAAACAATGGCCATCTCCCTTTCTCCTGTTACCATCTTAGTAAACAGTGTTTCTTATCCTGTAAAAAAAGACTCTGGGGCAAGGTGACGTGGATTATTCCATACTCTGATCAGCATTCTCATTAATTTTATATCACTAAGAAAAAAGAATAGCATAATGATACAGAGTCCTCACAAACACAAAAAATGCTGTAAGCATTTAAGAGAAATGTAGAGTACTGTCTCAGGGACACAAAAAAAGAGGCAAGAACATGTGAGGAAAGCTGGAGAAAATCAAATGTCTGACAAATAAACAGTACTTGCTAAACCATGGGAAAAGCACAAGGCCAGCTCAACCTGCTTGGAGATGCAGTAAGAATAAATAGAACAGGACATAAGAAAGCTGAAGCAACTAAGATAATTAGGCTGGTTCGTTGTGAATTCTGGAAAACTAACATACTAACCATAATGAAAATTTACAGCGGTGTGGGGCTACAAACAGGAGAGTATAAAAGGGAGGTTTTGCACACAATATATTGGACTCTGTGCCTTCAATTGCCACAAGAAAGCAGATCAGAAAGTCTGCTTCTAAAATCTTCATGAAAATTTGGAAATGTTACACTGTATTATGGCAAGTCTACTACATTATAATGTATTCCTAGGAAAAGACTGAATTTAAGAGAATGGTTACCATGCTCTGTACAGTAACATGCTATTATCTTCAGTTTGTCATGCTGCCTCTAATAATCTTACATTCCTGTAACCTATTAAATCTTACTTATTTTTACTTCTAGACTCTGCTGGTTATGCTTTGAATTCTATAGATCTAGGTAAAAGGTAAGAAGAAACTCTTCTTGTAAATATTAGGTAACGTAGAATTCTAATGGTTTTTTAATCTAAACGTCATAGGTTTTTCATTTCTGTGTTTGTATGGGAAAGTGTAGGGAAAAGCTTTCAGGTCTATTTGTCTCAAAGGACTCAAACAATGCTTTTTAAGTTTAATAGTTACTACTGGGTATGAATGAAGAATTTGGTTTTTTGTTAATTAAGACCTTTTTTATGAAATTTATGTATTGCATGTCTTAAATATCTTCTGACTGAAGATGACGTTTAAGGACATTCATTCTAAATTCACAGTATTGTAACATCTAGATGGACATTCAAATTAAAACCAAACAACTTTTGACCATTAAAAATGTTGTCAGGTTTATTATTATGTTATTGCAGGACCTACTAAAAACAAATAGTAACATCCTCTAGAAAAGAGTATTTTGACATATTTGGGCCAATGAATGTAATTGCTGTAGACATTACTTTGAAAAAACATGGCTACTTCATTCAGTTTCTAAACATAGAAGACAAACTTCAGGTTTATTTTTTCATTTTCTAATCTACTTGTAACACTCACTGTGTACTAAACAATGGCTGGAGAATTTGTTGGTTTCATATAATAAAAAATACTATTTTGATAGATATTTGATTGATTTCAAGATGGATGAAGCCACATTTAGCAGAAGACTCAGAGCTGAAATAAGCCAACACTATTCATGCAATGGCTGCTAGAGATTTCATGACTATAAACACCTTTCTCACGCCACGTGTTCAAACACGCACTGTTTTCTTTTTCCTGCTCCTGTAAACTCCAGGAGCAGCAGCATTTATGGCTTTAAGCTAAGACGCAAGGTCTTTTTATAAGCCAGCACAATAGCCTGGCCTGTCTGTCTGAAGTGCTGCTTAACACAGGTATGGGATCAATGAAGGAAGCTGAGAGGTCCTTTAGAGCTCTGCAAAGCTTCCACCTCTTGTGTATTACCATTGATCATGTTTTCACAGTTGTACTGTCCATAAGATAATCCTCCAGGGCTGTACAATTCCTGCAGAAACCTTTGTTTCTCCATCAGAAATTCTTGTAGCTGTCTGTTGTATTTTAGAAAACAAAATGCAAGAAACTAATTGAAGTAATTTATTGTGGTTAAGAGTGTATTTGAATGAATGAATTTACAGGAGTTGGTTACACCTAAACAAGGAGCTACCTGTTCAGCCAGCAGTCTAAGTGGAGTTGATAGTCTTCTGGCTGAAAAAAATGGGTTACTTAAGATTTTGAAAGAAGCATCTAAGCAATGTCATATATCGCTCTCTACAGCTACCTGAAAGGAGGTTATAGAGGTGTCTGTTGGCCTCTTCTCAGACTTAACAAGTGATAGAACAAGAGCAAATAGCCTCAAGTTAGGTTAATGACTGGACTTAATGATCCTGACAGTTCTATGATTCTATACTTCAGAGAAAAGTTTTGTGTCCCCAGTCTTTACTGCCAGCAAATATAGCATAAAATAAGATAAAGCCTGTAGAACCATGTCCAAAGCACCTGCTCCAGATGTTGGCTTTAATTGCCAAGTGTTAATGTAAACCTTTGCCACAGGTCTACTGTCTTAATCTAAAAACAAGTACCTGTAAATCTTAGCAGAATACAGTCCCTAGTTCAGACAATATCCAAAGAACCCCTGAGTGATAACTGACATTTCTTTCATAGTAACACAAAAATATGTATCTAAGTTCCTTTTACAAAACCATTCCCAGCGTGGATTGTGTTCACATCCTGTTTGAATGTTACTCCAGATGCTGAATGACAACAGAACATGTCTCACAGATGAGTAGTGCCAGAAATGAATTTAAATTCAGCAGGGAAATTATCAAGACTTGTAAACTTGAAGGGTTTTGGTCTACCTTCCATGGAACAAACAGTGAATACTTAAATGTTGCTTCAAATTCATTTTCTGTGATGCATAAAGTCATATTTCTTTCGTTAGCAGTGGTCTCAAAATGAAGGGTTTTGGGAAGGTTGCAGAGTTCCACGTTTTTCTGTGCTTTGACAAAGCCCCTGATGTGTGGAGGTGGGAACTGTGGAGTCCTTCTAGTAACTCAAGTCAGCTTCTTTATTTACAGTTGAGTGTTTTGAGAATAATTCTGTTAGTGTCAGGATNTTTCGCTGGTTGTTGTTGATCATCCCGGTAAAGTAAGCGTCCTCCCTAGATGAGACAAGCGTCCTTCCCAGATAAAGTAAGCATCCTAGCATGTCCTTCCCAGATGAAACAAGCGTCCTTCCCAGATAAAGTAAGCGTCCTCCCCAGAACAAACAAGAAGCCCTCTTTATTCTGTCCTTCTCATCCCTTTGCCCCTTAAGTCTGACCCAGCATTCTCTTATCTTCACTTGGCTGTCTCTGGCTTAGCTCAAACCCAGGTGCTACCCGGGCAGGGCCCCATAGTACATTCTTTTCTGTATCTATTAGCTATACTGGGCTAGTTTCTGCTGCTAAAGCTACAACATTCTAACATACATAGAAAGGCCCTCTTCTAATTTGCAATCATTTATATTCATAAAATTTCACCTTTTCCAACAATTCTGGCATGCTCAGAGAAAAGCTATTGGGTAGGCTTTGCCTGTTTTCATTGTTTCACATTTCCTTTTTGTGGTGTTAATCACTTCTGCAGTGTTCCTCCAAGTTTCAAACCTCATCCCAATTCTGGATGGTATCACTAACTACCAACTGGTTTAATATTTTTAACTGTGGCTGTATCCAAAAATTCAAGTTCTTTCACCTGGTGCACTAACAGCCAGTCCATACCCAGAGCCAAGGGCTTCCTTTAGAGCAGATCTGTGTGAAGCTCAGAGCTAAGTGGCCATCCACAAAATTAGCTCTTCGAATTGACAGCATTCATTCATTTATACAGTCCAAATGACTGTAACAAACATAACCATTATTTATCAAATTTCTACTGGTGATTACAACTTCAGATTATTTAATTGGTTAAAGAATTCCTTGCTCTGAATTAAAGTGATAGTGTACCTGCTTGCCTACTACACATGCTCAAGAGAGGAGACTTCACCCAGGTCAGGGACTATTCAACATGTGGGTTTGTGGTTTAGTATTCTAATGGAGGGTAGTTCCACTAGGGGACACAGAAACTTTTGAGTAATCTCATTGACAGCATCATGATTATCATAGAATTATAGAAGCGCAGAACAGCAGGAGTTGGAAATTACCTCTGGAGATCATCTAGTCCAATTTGCCTATCAGAACAGGTTCTGCTACAGCAGATGACACAGGAACATGTCCAGATGAGCTCTGAATGTCTCTACAGACAGATTCTGCAACTACTCTAGGCAGCCTGTTCTATTACCCTCACCATAAAAAACTTTTTATGTTCAACTTAATCCATGTTCAAATGTATGCCCACTCCCCCCTGATAAGTGCCAGGTCCCATCATCCTGACACTCACTCTTTAGATATTTTTCAGCATTCGTGAGAATCCCTGCAGTCTTCTCCTCTCTACACTAAACAGACATCTCCTTTGAGCCTTAATTGCTAGGGTGTCCTGGCTTGTAAGCGGCCAACTGTCCCTTCTTCTGTTTAGGAAGATATTGTCCTTCAACTGTCCAGTTCAACAAATACCAGAAAAAACTTGAGTTACTACAGCCCCGACAGATTATTTTCAGTTGTGAGAACTGGCCTTCGAAACCTCATAATCATTCCCAGTGGTATCACTAATTCTCAGCTAGTCTGCCACTTCTCACATTATTATTTCCCTACTTTTATGTACACAATCACAGAATGTATTGGGTTGGAAGTGAGCCCCAAAGGTCATGTAGTCCAACCCCTTCTTACAACAAGCAGGCACATCTCTAGAACAGATTGCAGAGTCCCGCCAGGCCTGATCTTGAATATCTCTAAGGATGGGGCCCCCATCACCTCTCTAGGCAACCTGTTCCAGTGATCTTCCACCTTTGTATTAATGAACTTTTTCATGATGTCCGGCTTAAATCTGCTCTTTTCCAGCTTCAAAACACTGCCCCCTTGCCCTATTGTTTCATGCATGTGTGAACAGTTCTTCCTCAGTCGTCTTACAGGCCTTTCTGCTATTGGAAGGTCCCCCTGGAATCTCCTCCTCAGGCTGAACAACCTCAACTCTCCCAGCCTGTCCTCACAAGAGAGGTGCTCCGTTATTTCACCAGTTTGCTTTATACCTAATGAGAGTTTCTTCCTTTGGGACACGAAGACGTGGTGGTCACCGGAGCGCCCGAACGACAGCACCAGAAGGCCCAACACACGGACCTTACACACGGACCTTACCCAGGCTCAAGGAACCGCCTCCCAGCACCGCCCCCCGGCACCGCCCCTCTCCCTCCTCGACGCGCAGGCGGAGTCTGGAGGGGCCCTGCGGCGCCTGCGTAGGGCGGGTCCGGGCTTGGAGTGGGACAGGGCTTGCGGCGGGGGTGGTGGCAACGCTGGAGGGGACGTGGGGAAGCTCGGTGGGGGAAGCGGGAACGGGGCGGCGTCTGCAAGTGCCCACCGGCGCCCGCAGGAGCGTCGCTGATGTGCTGCGCGCTGTGCTTCCCCGCCAGATGTTCTCCTTCTGGCCCACGGTGTCCTGTCACCAGGAGGATTTCTTCCAAGAGTACCTCAAGATGATGGTCAACGTGGTCGTCCTGAACTTGATCATTTGTATCTCCCTGGTGTTCTGGATCGTGTCTATGACTGCCAACAGCTACTACGGTGAGTGCGATGGTGGGAGGCCGGTGTGGTCTGGCGAGGGGCAAATTTGACTTGCTCAGCAGGCTGGAGACCAAGAGCTGCAAGAAGGGAGCACACAGCCCTTTCCACGGTCAGTGGAGCTGAAAAGCTCAGCCCTGCGGGTAGCTCGTAATGGCATTAAAGATGTTGACTGTACCGATGTCTGCAGCTCTTGGCCAGATTCTGCTGAATGTAAAATGTTAGTATCCTTAATGATTTATCTCCTAAAAAATGGCACATGAGATACAAATGAATCATAGAGTGGTTTGGGTAGGAAGGGACCTTAAAGATCATCCCAACCCTCTTGTCGTGGGCAGGGACACCTCTCACTAGACCAGATTGCCAGGAGGGAGCTTCCACAGCCTCCCTGGGCAGCCTGTTCCAGTGTCTCATCACCTTCACAGTGAAGGTGAAAAGAAAGAGCAAGCTGATAGGTGATATCATTCACTATCAGAAGTATTGGCAGCGAGGAAGTGCTGCATAACAGATTCGGGAATGCACATTCAGTCTTTTTACAGGGTTTGCAGGAATTCCTTGGTCAAGGAACAGAGAAATGGATACAATAAGAGGGGGGTGGTACATGCATGGAGTGACTTGGGTGTGTACAGCCACTCAGTTCTGTTCAGGCAACTGAGACAGGCTGTGGCTTGGAGTTGCAGGGGCTCTAAGTGATCAGTGATTTAAATTCTATGAGCATTTTTACAACTGTGCCAAAGCAGCAATACTACCTTTAGCGCCAGTTCAAGCTAGAATTATTTCTCTGCTTTTCTAGGGCAGGTAAAGACCTGTCCTTAAGATCTCAGCCAGTTTCTTGCAGGAAAAGCTCCAGTGTCATTGCAGTATTGCTGAGAGTGCCTAGGGAAGCTGTATAAACACCATCATCTGCCTAGTATCACCTTAGAATCATAGAATCATCTAGATTGGAAAAGACCTTTGAGATCATTGAGTCCAAACGTTAACTGAGCTGTACTAACCCCACCACTAAACCACATCCTTAAGCTTCATATCTACATAACTTTTAAAAATGTCCAGGGATGGCAGTTTAGCCGTCTCCCTGTATAGACCATTCTAGTGTCTGATGACCTTTTCAATTAAGTAGTTTTTTCCTAATATCTAACCTAAACACCCCCTGGTGCAACCTCAGGACATTTGAAGAAGCTAAAACAATAATTTTACTTCTGCAGTGTCAGTTGGATGTCTTTGCTCAGTGTCACTTTGCATTTTAGGAGTGGGTATTAGTCCTGGTTCAGCATTAAATTGTGTTGCCTGGACACTTCTGTTGCGGCCTGGCCTGAGATGGCAGACACGCAGAAGGTATGCAGATGCAGGGTTCACAAACTTGTTTTGTTTGTGTTAGTTAGAGCTAGCCAAGTTGGATTTAAATGCACATTTGTGCATATCCAGTCTATATAGGTATAGCTCCCTGAGGTTTGCCTTTACGTAGGGTATTCCAGTCCTTGCTACCTAACATGTCTGGAAACCAAAAATGTAAAGTGGGGAGGCCTGATATCAGGTGCATCTGAATAGGGACTGATGCAGAGAAGGAGACTGCAGATAGATGCTCCTTGTAGAAAATTACTATTGAACACATGTAGAACTTCTGTTGTTCATTTGCCTGGCTGAGGGAGCTAGGTCTCTAGCTTGGAGAAGAGGAGGCTGAGGGGTGACCTCATTCATGTCTATAAATATGTGAGGAGTGGGTGTCAGGAGGATGGAGCCAGGCTCTTCCAAGATCATCTAGTGATAGGACAAGGGGCAATGGGTGCAAGCTGGAACAGAGGAGGTTCCATATAAATATCAGAAGAAATTTCTTCAGGGTTATGGAACATTGGAACAGGCTGCCCAGGGGGGTGTGGAGACTCCTTCCTTGGAGGTGCTCAAGACCCGCTTGGATGTGTTCCTGTGCCACTTGGTCTAGGTGATCCTGCTGTGTCAGGGGGATTGGACTAGATGAACTTTTGAGGTCCCTTCTGATCCCTAATGATTCTATGAAAGAATCTCTTGGCATGAGAGAGTGGGAGTGAATGAAACATACAGTAAAAATGGGCTTATAACATCGGCAAAGTTAAATAACTACAGCCTGTAAGAGCAATCAAATTCACAAAATTTAATCATAAATCTAAACATTCTGAACACATGCACTTACTAATTTACTGCTTACAGCTCATAGTAATGCTTAGGCACCAAACAGTGACCAAAATGTTGATAGAATGGAAGCATTAAAGAATTAATAATAAACCAATACATGTGTTCTGTCTTAATCTGAAATAGTTCAGGTTAGTAGTAAGTTAGTACTAATATTTTAATCTTTTTTCCTTTCTCAAGAAAATACAAAACGATCCATTTAAAATGTCCTTGAAGAAAATTCTGTTTGTTAACCAACCAAAAAGAGCTTCTGTGTTCTGGTACGACTCAGACACCAGTTAATGTACTGAGAACCTTTTTGGGTTGTGATTAGCAATGCCCAACTACAGTACTGCGGGTCTCTTCAATCACAGCTGGTGGTGCTTTGATTTTGTGTTCTTGAATCACCCCTTGGCTGCAAGACTTCCTTGCACACCATCTACAGCTTTTTAGTACACAGATTTCATCCTGTGAATCTTTGTGCTTGCGATGACAAGTGTGTTTTACTGTGAAATGTACTTGTTCTACTCAGTATGTTTGCAAAACACTACTTACTGTTGACACAAAAGTTCTTGTTTAAAAACCATAATGTTTAGCTTTCAGACAAGACAAGCTGCTGTGCCTGCGTGAAATCTTCCCTCAATGAAACTGAGAATTAATACTACACTTACAACATCTTGTATGATGAATAACTTGTTATGATTTTGTATTCTTTAGTGCAAAACCTACATAAGCTATTATCTAACCTTCAAAAGTTTCTGGGGTTTTAAATCAAAAAATGTTACTCAAAATCTTGCTGAGATAGATTTTATAAGGTGTACTTTTGACATCTTTTGCAATTAAATTTATTTCTTCCATGTAAAGTCAAATGAGGTGGCAGAATATAATTGTTGACTGCTAAGGCAGTGATTTATTGAGTCATTTTTATGATTAAAATAATATACCTGTAAATGGGACAATAAATCCTTTAATAACTTTATTTTAGTTAAGTGTTCTGTATCTTCAGAAGGAAACAAATGAGTTTAGGACATTGATAATGTTGTCTTCTTAGGAGTAAGTTGCAGTGGGCTCTAATGTTTTATGCATTGGCTGGAATTATGGCAGCGGGCTGGGATACTATTTTCCTGTTCTGCAAGCTTGCTTAAATTCAGAGCATAGTGGCTTGAATGACTAAGCAAAGAAAACTGTCTGGGAACTTGGGAGAAGCTTTTCAGAAGGTTCTGTAGGTATTTTGATGAAAGAACAGTTTGGGGTTTTTTAATGCAATTTTGTTTGTTAACCTAACGAGTAAGCAGCCATTATGCACACAGATACGGGGTTGGAAGGGACCTCCAGGGGTCATCGAGTCCAACCCTCCCACTTGAGCAGGATCATAAAACCTAAAACAGATTACATGGGAATGCATTAATAGATTTTACAACCATTTTTATTTGCAAGTTGTTGGTCTGTCTTAGCAGATTAAATTCAGTAGTTGTTGGTGAAGAATTATCATTAAAAGCCCTCCTTTCTTGTAAAAAGTTTTGAGTTTGACTAATTTCTAGTTAAATATTTGAAAATGTCCTAAGTTGTTTTTATTTTCTGCATAACTAGGAGGACTACAGGTAAGCCATTTTTGCATAGATGCCAATACTATGCCTGAAATAATGCATTTCTCTTCAGAACCCAAAAAGCAGTATACTTTTCAAATACAAAATCATTAATTATATAGAATCGCTTTCATATGAAGCAAGGAATTGATAGATTTAAACCATGAAGTGTATTGCAGTTGTTAGCTCTGAGAAAACCGATAAGCTCCAATTTGAATATTTGAATAGCTGTAACACAGAAAGCTCAGTATAAATAAATTATGTTGACCAGTAAACAAAGAGGAAGCTCAGAGCTGTCTTGTTAATGTTGCTAACCCTAAATTCACATGTGCTGTTTACTTGGTAAATCTGGAAACCTAAAATCCATGCTCGCATGAAATCAGATGGCCACATTTGAGTAATGTGGCAGTTCTATTGCAGCCGCTGTGAGAGAAATGGAAGCAGTGGAAAGGATTCCTCCACTATGTGGGCATGTTGTGTCATAGAATAAGAAGGGTGTCTCCTAACTTAAATATCTGGTTTTGTTCTTTGCTGACTATACCATGCCACAGAAGAATAAGTTGTACATACTAAAATACTGTCTTGTCACTTGATCTTTTTGTTTGTGCTGTGCTAGGTAAAATACCGAAAAAGTAACAGAGAGGACAATGGAAGGGAAGGGATTAATCTAGCCAATACTCTGAGAAGAAAAAAATTCTGTGAGACAAGACATTATGTAGTTGGATGCAGCAGTGTCTGTACTGCTGCCAGGTTGAGAAGAGGCCATGTGTCTATGTGGAGTCTGACTGTGAAAATCAAAGATTGAGAAGTGTAAATCATCTGTGATTCTCAGTTAAGACAAATTTTCTGTGGCCAAATAGGATAAGAACTGAACTGACAGCTTCAGACTCACTTGAGGATAAATACTCGGGTGGAAATCAGACTGGAAATAACACCTGATTTGTATGTCATACGGCTTCCTTTCCTTAGATGCAAAGTTTAGTGTATATTTTTTATTAAAAATCATTCTTTTGAGAAACTACTGGCTTGCTGAAACACATTTAATTTTTTAAATCTTCCTAGTTTCCTGTGCATGTTTTTAGGACTAGCCCATTCATTGAAAACTTTAAGGTTAATAAAATCGTAAGAACATGCACCATAAAGGTAATGGATATATTCTCAGGTACCAAGGGATGCAAATTCTTGCTGGGATATGATGGAGAGAGGGACCTAAGAGCTTTGTTACCATAGATAAATGCTATCAGGTAGTTAACAGGAGAAAAGATGGTCAGAAAAACAGGGAGCACCAGTTCAAATACATACTTTACACCTCAGCTGTCTGATATTCTGCATGGTCAAAGAGGTCAGTAGCCCAGTTCAGTACAAAAATGTAATAGGGCAAGAGGAATTATACCATCCATGTTCCCTTTTCAGGTGTATTTTGGAAGCGGAACACCTTTCACCTAATCAAAAGAATCAATAGATTGATGAAATTGTAAAGTTTGCTTGAGTACTGTAATGCACTTGCGGCGATACCTGTAGCAGCATTTAGAGAGAAACAGTGAAGGCAGCAAGGATGATCAGAACAGGTAACAGCATCCATTCAAAAAGGACTTTAAGAGGTAAAGATGCTTCAATGTGGGAAGATTGGCTCATATGTATGAATAGCAGGAAAAATGTGAACAGGAAATCATTATTCAGTTGGTCATGAAATTTAGCAGATATGCAGTGAAGCTTGAGGCAGTAGGATCTGTGTTGCTCTGCCTCCTGAGAGGCCTTTTTCATTGCATCTAAAATGAGGCCAGTTCTCTGGGTGTTTGTGGAGATGAAAATGATAACTGTTTCTAAAAATGAATTAGCCAAATGTCATAAAATGGTTTGTGTTGAAATGGACCATGTAGTTCCAACCTCATGACCACCTTCCACAAATTAGAGCAGGTTGCTTAAAGCCCCATCTAACCTAGTCTTGAACAGTTGGGGGGGATGGGCAGGGGGTGGGAGGGAGGCATACAGAGTTTTCTGGGCAACCTGTTCTAGTGTCACCATCATCACAGTAAAGAATTTATTCCTTATATTTAATCTAAGTCTACCATTTTGAGTTTAAAATCATTACTCCTTATCCTGTCACTACCATCCCTGATGAAGAGTCACTCCCTCCCCATCTTTCCTGTAGTACTGGAAGCTACCTTCAAGTACTGGAAGGCTACTGTAAGGCCTCCATCGGTGGAGCTTTCTCTAGGTTAAACAACTCCATGGACTGCTGTGATTTCTCAAGTGCAATGGCAGGTGGCTTAGCCACTTCATATGCTGGTTCCTCAGGACATGTGGAAGCATCTCATCAGTCTCTTGAACTTGTGCATCTTTAGGTTCCTTAGCTAGTCTCAAACCTAATCTGATAGAGTGGATTGGTTTTCATTCTCCCAGTTCCTGTGTTTGCTTTCTGTGACTTGTGCAGAGTGGTTGAAGCACTTTATGGTGAAGTCTGAGGCAAAAAAGTCATTGAAACTGAATACTACATTCTACTTACTCTATGGGTTGGGACTTTTTTTTCTAGAATCTGAATACCTCTTCTATCCAAATCAAGTTTCAGCTGGTTTTAACAGTTTCAACGTTAGACTTTGGAATTTGGAAAATATCACCACGTTTATTTAATGTTTCATTTGCTGTTTCTTTGTAAATGATTGTAGTTAATTTAATATATTTCTTTTTTCGGTAAAAGTGGAATGGAAAATTTGAAGTAGATAATTGCAGTATTTTTACCTTGCTTTCATAAGAATATATTCTAAATGGTAAGAAGTTTAACCTCCTAAATTAGATTTTCAGTATATATTAAAAGGTAATTACATTTAAGATATAAAGTCATTGCAAAGGCTTATAAGGATAACCTGTAACCATTTTATCTGATTTATCAGGTACTTTACGACCCATTTCTCCATGGCGTTGGCTTTTTTCAGTTTTCGTTCCACTAATAATTTCTACACAGGGTTTTAAGAAGAAGAGCCTTGATCACAGTGGTGCATTGGGAGGTATGTTGTCATTTTCTGAGACTATTCAGCTAAACACTTACTAAACTAAATTATGGTTTGTTTTCATTGCACATAAAATTCTTGGAATATTTTCCTGAGAGGTTCTATTATAATAAAAGTAGAAATGTAAACATTGATTTCTGAAATCATACTGATTTTTTTTTTCATTCTTGTTTAAACAGTGCAGAGGGGTTTTTTGCTGATGTTTGTAATTAATTTGGTTAATATTGTAATTGGATTTATATAAACCTATAAGATTGTTTTAAACTTTTAAGTGTTGCCATACAGTTAAATCACAGTTTTGTTCACCATATAGATGGACACACATGGAGATAATGAAATGGCAAAGGCAGTGGTAAAGACATACCATGAGACTGAGCCAGCTTTCCTGCCTGTTAGGAAAGCAGTAAAGATAACATGGTTCTCTGTTTTGTTATATGAGCAGTTTTAGGCATTTTTATGATTCCCCAAAATAAGAAGTGGGCACTGAGAATTACAAGTGCTCAGTGGAAGAGGTAAAAAAGGAACACAACCTGAAGCTCAAATATGTAAGAAAATTATAGAAAAAGAAAAGAGATAAAAATGATAAAAGTGAAAAGAGAATGAAGAACAGAAGGGAGATGTAGCAGCAGTTTAGATATAGAGGGGGTTATCCAGGTTATCTGTTAGACTCCTTGGGGTAGGGATTTGATTTCCAGACTTAATATGGACTTGCTAATGGCGACAGAGTCACAGCTGTATATATGCTGCTTCTTATACAAATAATCATACTGTTCAGGCAGGATACTTAAAATTTCAGTTAGATAACCTTCATCCTTTTTTTTAATTGTCTTAATTTTGCACCATATTACCAATTTCTGGCCTTAAAAAGTCAAACACTTTAGCAGTAAAATTAGCCGTTTAGTAATAAAAGTCAAGTATAAGTGACTTTTGTTTTATACAGGTATTGGTTTTTTATCATACAGATATTAGATGCTGCAATAATTCTTACTGTGAGACTTTTAGGTCTATTGTGAAGACACTCTTCATAGTCATGAGTTCCAAAATGCTTAATTGCTTTGCAGAGCAGACACTGTTACATGGGGAACTTCATATACTTTTTTTTTTAATAGGGTTGGTGGTTGGATTTATACTTACAGTTGCAAATTACAGTTTCTTCAGTTCTTTGCTTGCATTTTTTGTCACCTCTTCAAAACTTACTAAATGGAAAAAAGATAGAAAGAAGCAGATTGATTCGGAATACAAAGAAGGTAAGCCATAATGTTAAAATTCTTTCAGATCCCATATGGAAAATAAACAGTGCCTATTACTCTCTGTTTCAAAGTCTTGGATAGTATGTAACATTATAGAGTAGGAAACACTGTTGTCATGCCTCCGCTCCACCCTTGTCCCTGTGAACATTAACTAGTGACTTAGCATTAGCTTCTGCTGTGTTTAATAATCATAGAATCATTAGGGATTGGAAGGAACCTCAAAAGATCATCTAGTCCAATCCCCCTGCCACAGCAGGATCACGTAGACCAAGTGGCACAGGAACATACCCAGATGGGTCTTGAACGTCTCCAGAGACGGAGACTCCACAAACCCCTGGGCAGCCTGTTCCAATGCTCTGTCACCCTCACTGTGAAGAAGTTCCTTCCGCTATTTATATGGAACCTCCTCTGTTCCAGCTTGCACCCGTTACTCCTTCTCCTATCACTAGATGACCTTGAGAAGAGCCTGGCTCCATCCTCTTGACACCCACCCCTCACTCATGTATAGACATTAATGAGATCACCCTTCAGCCTCCTCTTCTCCACGTTCAAGAGATCCAGCTCCCTCAGCCTTTCCTCATAAGGGAGGTGTTCTGCTTCCTTCATCATCTTTGTTGCTCTGCACTGGAGACCCTCCAGCAGCTCTGTGTTCTCGAACCGAGGTTCCCAGAACTGGACACAATACTCCAAATTTTTATGTAGTTTCTGATTTGCAAGTGTGTTCTTTAAACTTTATATACGTGTATTTTGCTTTTGTCTCATCTTGTCAAGGTATTTTGCCTGAAAATACTAAAATTGAGGTTTTATCACTTCAGGTGGGCAGAGGAATTGGATACAAGTCTTCTGTAATGGTGGGGTTCCCACTGAGCTGGCTGTCTTATATATGATAGAAAATGGACCTGGTGAAATCCCAATCGACTTTTCAAAGCAATACACAGCATCATGGATGTGCTTATCTCTTTTGGGAGCTTTGGCATGCTCTGCTGGTGATACATGGGCTTCAGAGATTGGTAGTGTTATGAGTAAAAGCAAGCCAAGGTTGATAACAACCTGGGAAGAGGTTCCAGTAGGTAAGGTGTTACCTTTTCTGTATATTCTTAGCATTTTGGTAATCTGCTTTGAATTACGTATCCAGAGAAGTTCCAAAAAATCCCCCCAAAAATCTGAGATTGAAAAATGCATCTCTGAAATGGAATGTGCTCACTTCTTATTTGTGTTTCTGTTGCATCTCTTTGGTGAGATGCACCAACACAGCATCCAGGGAGCTGCAGTCATTCTTAGTGAGTGCTGTCATTTTTCATCTCTGGCCCTATTAAAAGTTTTTTTACTGCCAATAGTATAAAAAATACAAGTTATTTAATGATTTTTTTTCAGACATTAAAATTCTAATCAGTAGAATGTATATGTTTAATGCAGAGACTACAAAAAATTGACTTCTTAACCAAATTGCTAATTTCCTTTAATATCCTATTGAGGGTGGTCATTATAAATTGTGTGTCAAATCTAGGATTTAAATGCATAGACAGACAAAGAAATACCAGATAACATGGAGAAGTGTGTTACTTGGGTTTATTTAATGTAATACTAATGAATTCTTAGATAAGAGACAGGAACAGTGATGGTAACAGGCTGTAATGGTATAGATTAAGCTTCCCAGCAATACAGTGGGAATAGTAAATAAAAGCTGTGGGTAGCAGAGCCTTGAGGATGTAAGTTGGGGAAAATCACTATATGAACACAGTTTTGATTTCATATAAAACATTTGAACAAATATGCTTTAAGGAAAAAATTTGCAAGTCAGCTTCTTTTTATTTGGTTTAGGTACTAATGGAGCTATTACTTTAGTGGGCCTGCTCTCCAGTTTACTTGGGGGCATGACAGTAGGCATAGCCTACTTCATAACACAAATCATTTTCGTGGCTGATCTGGAAGTATCTGCTCCACAATGGCCCATTATTGTGTTTGGTGCAGCAGCCGGCTTGCTGGGATCAGTCATTGATTCATACTTGGGGGCTACAATGCAATACAGCGGTAAGTTTCTTCTCTTTTATTTGCCCCCTCTCCTGATGTAACATAAAAGTTAACTCGAATTTCAAGAAGGGCTGAAAACGTGGTTTTTAAATGGAAAAAGTGGAGAGTTAGCCATACAAAGGACAAAGTGAGCCAAAGTGATGGATGCCATAACAAAAACAAGAGAGTAGTTGGTCCTCCTCTGCATTTTGATTTATCTCACATTACTGTCTCCTCGATGACTAAAAGAGACCAGAGATCTCCAACATGTTACTGTGGAGAAAGCAATTCCTGCCCTTTCCTTTTATACATATATAATTAGGGTAACACTGTAAGAGAAACTGTCAGGTTAATGTTATCCTATTTGCTCAGATTAAGTTCTCATAGCAGAAGCTCTGTTTTTCATTGTGAAGACATAGCAATAGTCTCTACTTTAGGAATTAAATTGGGACATATCCAGGAAACTGTGCATAGTGTGTAGACTCTGCGTTTTTCACCTTGTAATGGAGTACTGTTTCCTGTGAACTAAATTTACCACAAACTAGCTGAGACTTAAAAAAAAATCATGGGCATTCAGAAAAAAACGTTGCCTGGCTGCTTCTAAGTGATTCAGTAGTTATTTACTCATAGCCCTTGAGGGCTGCGATCAAACACTTTACACAACCTTTGGGCTAAACTGTAAATTTGCCTTATGTTCAAAAACTGTTTAAAGACCATGTCTGACATTACTCTGCTTAACAGCAGGTTTACAGATAGAACCTAAGTTTTAAGATTTTGTCAATGTACTTATTTGTTGGAAGTTGAGAATCAAATGTGCAGATGAACTACCTGAGAGATACAAGTCCTTTAAAGTTATCATCACAAGCAGTTGTTGATGCTGTGGATTTGGCTTTACCACAACTTTTATGCTGTCTTCCTTGTAGTTCCAGGGAAGTCCAAATTAAACTGGAATATTTAACTATTTGAGGAATATTTAGATATTTCTGTACTGAAGAAGGAAAACTTAAACACTCACATAGTATTTCAGTCTTCTGATGAGGCAGGTGCATTAACAGAAAGTGGTAAGCCTAGCTAATGCATACCTGCATTTATCAGCATCTGTTTTTAATTCACCTCACATGTTTTTCCACGCTCAGCAGTACTTTGCTAGCTGCAACAGACGTTGTACGCGTTCCACAATTTCTTTACTGGAGCATGTATCCTGTATAAGCATATATGTTGTGTACATATATGCTGTAATATGGGTGAAATAGTGTTGCTCGTGTTATATTTTTGTGTCCCTGCTTATTTCATTGATTTTTTTAGTCTTTATTTATTGTGGTCTCGTAAGAAATACTCCAGTCTCTCTATATTATCTTGAAAAAGCAGTAAGTCAGGCAGCAGTAATAAAGCATTTGGTCTTGTTTTGCAAACATGCTACGACTGCTAATCCCTTCTGCCAATGTTTTTCCTGTTTATAATTTTTCTAGATTTGTTTTATGTAAAGTAATAATCTGTGATACCCACGCTTTCTAATGGGAAGTTCTTACCAAACCATATATTTATTAAGTAAAACCTTGAATAGCTGCACAGAGTTAGACTGAAGTTTTTCTCTATATCAATCTGATGCTACACCTATTCTGTAAGTAACAAGAATTCTGTAAATAACAAAGCTAATGGAAGGACTTACTGTTACCTTGCCCACTGGTCAGTGCTCTGAAAATATACTTGGTGTGCATTTGAGGTATAGATTTATAAAGCTTTGTTCTTAATAATTTATTTCAAGACAACTTCTGTTGTGTAACAAGTATTAAGAGTTAAACTATCAGGCTTTGAAGTTAGTATTTTTGTAGCTCCTTTGCATCACTCAAAGCTAGATTTAAATGTGTGATTCAAAGCTAACAGTAGTACCAGCTATAGACCTGCCAAGCAGGTTTGTGGTGTGGGGTTTGCTTCAGTTTTGCCTAAGGTGCTGAAAATTTCTTCATTTTCAATTTCTTCAGCTCAAAGAGAAATTTCAGTGTTGTGGGTATTAGCAGATACTCAAATCTACAGAGAAAAACATCATAATATCCCAAAACAAATCAGTATGTTTTATGTCTCTTCATGTCAACCTTAAATGTGTGCATATACAAGTACCCAGAGATACTGACCTATAGTGTGAGTTGGCATTTAAATCAAGCAGGCTAGAATTCTATGCTCTTGTCAGCATAGAAAATAATTCAAGGAGAAAAAACACAGAATAACAGTGTGTTTGCAGTAACAGCTAACAAAACACAGTGCTAGAGTGCTGATAATACACAGGTACAGCAAGAAGTGGCTTTAGTACTAAGAAAACCAATCCAGCTGCTGGTAGTGTAAAACTGCTGTGTAAATACAAATAATAAATTCAGCTTCTGTAAGGGGCTTGTTTTCCATCACATCAAGTAATAGTTATTTCTGCAATTTTCCTTTTGAAAACACATACAATTTCTTGACAGCAAATAGATGTTGCTATTCTATTGTCTGTTCAAAAGACCAACTTTTGCCTTAGAATGGCTCTTGGAACATCTTTTTCCTCTCCTGATTTAGCTTGTTTTTTGCTTTTCTTTGCTGTGAAATCACATAAAGAGAGAATTAGCCCTGACAGAGGTGTAACTTCTCACAAGAAGTAACTTCTAACTTAAAGTACTGAATTTGTATCTCATTCTTTGAAACTGTCACACTAAAGTAACTGTAATTTACTCTGTAATTAGTCTGTGGTGTCTTTTCTTGCAAAGGTTTAACACCATAATGGCAGGCTACATTTAGGAAATAGTGTACACTTGGTACTAAGTTTCTTTTCAGCTTGGTTAGCTTTGTAACATGAAATCTCTCTTTTACCAGGTTTTGACCAGAGTATTGGCATGGTTGTCAACCACCAAACAAAAGACTCCAAGCACATATCTGGAAAATCTATATTGGACAACAACACAGTCAATCTTTTTTCTTCTATAATCATTGTCTTGGTGCTTCCAAACATAGCATGGTATTTCTGGCCCAGAGGTTGATGTGGTTTAAGGTGTTTTGCATGTGATAAGTTTATGTTCAGCCTTACTCAAAGACTTTGAAGTGTTCTCTTCAGACTCTGTTGAAAAGAGGGATCTGCAACTTTCAGAAAGCCAAAGGACTTTCCTCTGAACTTGTTAAGGCTATAAGCTTCTATGACAATTGGCATCTCTCAGGGTAAGAAAAGGCTGCCTATCAATATGCTCTTGCTGGTTTCCACATAGATGTAGGTCATTGCCAAGTGAAGAGAAGCACTTCTTTTATCCCAATGAAGCTAAAGCATTGGTGTCTACATTCTCTCTGGTTCCCTAGCATCTCTGAAGAGCAAGAAGCTGGAAATACAAATTTAATCTACATCAGTCAGTCCCGTGGATCATTGTGGCTATTGTCCAAGCCAGACACAAAGTAACTGTAGGCAGCAGTAACATGGGTGAAATGGGTGAGTTCTGGTATTACCCATAATCTACAGTATGTAAGGTGTTATGGAAATAGATTTTGGAGGAAGGAAGGGAAAGAGGGAATTAAGTCTTGTGTATTCTGTATATACTGATACCATCTCCATTTCCCCGAGATGACTGCTGGTAAAAGTGATGCCATTGCATATTTGAAGCAAAAGACTACGGTTAAAATAAAAGCTCACTAGTGTTCCAGTAATAACAAGAACTATGCCTGTGCTTTTTTTTGGATCTTTATTTCAGAAGTAATGATATTTATGACGATTATCAATACTGTGGTACTTATTAAATTGTTTAAAGATTATTGTTGTGAATTCACATTAATCTCTTGTCCTGGTTTTGGAACAAATTTTGGGGGGCAGAGAGTCCTGGTTAGGTCCCTCCCCCCTGATCTATGTGATAAAGGTTCAAGACCCAGAATGCAAGTGAAAAAATAACTAACTTTATAAAGAAGGCTTATTAAATAACAATGCTAACAAAACAAAAGTAATGCCACTCCCCCAAACCTGCACCCTATATCAATACCCACCCCCAAAACCTAAAAATGTAAGGTTGGTGTCAGATGCTGGGGAAGCAGTAGGAGGTAGAGTGATGGAGCCTGGACAAAATCCACAGGGAAAAGCACCTGCAGTGAAGTGGTAGGGGAAAAAGCCATGAAGCAGCTTCTGCAGGGAGCAGCTCCATGGCAGGGTCCAGGAAAGGGAAACTCCAGCAGGGCAAGCGGCAGTAAGTCCACAGCTCCAGGAGAGGGGAAGACAGAAGTCTGCAGCGAACAGGAGAGGGTCCAGAAGCAACGAAACGCAGCAGCAAAGACAGCAACGAAGAAGGCCAAACCAGTCCAAATAAAGCCCTTTGAAATAGTCACGGTAAACCAATCCCAGAGCTGGACAGGTTTCCCGCTCAAAACAATATGCAATCCTAGAGCAAAGAACTCCCATTCAAAAAATATTTCCAATCATAATGCCGGAAGATCTCCCGTTCAAAAATAAAGTAAAAGATAAACCTAAAAAGTTTTCCTGCTTCCCTGAGAGATCTCCCCCCTTCACCTTCCTGCTCCCTCTCCCATCTATTTGTCCCACCTATTGTTACAATGCAGAAAAGGAAAGGAAAGGAAAAGAAGAAAAGAGAGTGATAGAATCTTTTTTTCTCTCTACCGCACAACATCTCTTTAGAAATTCTATGCTTTTCCATAAACACAGAATAGTTCCATTATATAGAGTATTCTTACCAAACAGTACTCCTTGGTTCTTTGTCAGCAGTGGAAATGTTTCCTGGGTTGTTTGGGGGCTGCTCTGCAGAGGTAATGGCCTCAGCCAAAGAAGATACAGGGATTACCCTCATAGTGAATGGGGAAAGTGTCACTCATGAATGATTTTGAAGTGGGAGTTTAACTGTTGGTGCTTAGCTTCTATTCTAGGTGATTCTGTCTTCCGTATTAATTCATAAAGGAGGTGGAAGCAATTTAGCCAGCACAGATTGTAGAGACACCCTGATAATAAATTGTCACTGTTGACATTCAGAAGGTAGGGCCTATGCACTTACGTTATAAAAAAGCTTTTTCTTTTTTTATCTTTACAGATAGACAAGTATTTTGTATTTAACATGATTTTTTTTTGATGACTGCCATGTGTGTTGTCCATCTTCATTCACTTGAATTGTGTATTATGTCGTCTTCTGTGAGAATACTACAAGTAATTAACACTTGCATGTTGGTTTTACTTTTTTGAAATCTAATCGATACGAATCTGAAATTTATCACTGGAACTAGTTCATCTTATTATCAAATTATAAAGATGAGATTTCAAACTGGTAAAAGCTTTCTGGAAAGAACAAATTGTGTGGCTGCTGTATGTCTGTTCCTGTGGAAGGGCACTAAATGATAAAAGGAACATGTGCACTTAAACTGTAACAATACCCATTTGAGATTTTTATTCATTGTTTGGATTTATCCTGTTTCTAAAGAAACACAGTGTTGGTTTTCTTTTAAGATTTTATTAATACTGTTGTTAATTGAGATTTTTTTGTAAGATAACTTTTCTTTCAATTAAATGTCCTATTTTTGTATTTTGTTTTCTGAAACAAAGTCTTCTTCCAACCGCTGAAGTGAACATGGTCAGCTTTTCACTCTTCAATACATGTCTCATCTCCAAAACAACTTGCCACAGTGAGAAGACTTCTCAGATTTTAAATTCATAGAATTTTCTATTTGTCATAGCTTAGTGATGATGCTGAGTTGCTTTGGAAGTCTCACTCATACATTTCCAGTAATTACCATCTCAGCACTGGAACTGTAAAAAGGTCAGTGTTTCCTGGTTGTGTTGTGTTGAGAGGAGTGGAGGTTAGACAAATACTGGTACGTTTAGCCATTCAGTTAGCTCATGGGTCGGGGTGGGGGAGGAAGGAAGTACTATGGAATACAGGAAAAAAGGCACAGAATGTGACAAACTACCTGTAAATCGGTATGCCTTCCTAAGAGCTCAGGAAGGAGTACAGATACCACCTGTGCATGTGCTACTTAGAGAGACAGAAAATGCAAGAAGTGAAAGTGATAGAAAGAGGAGGAGGTAAGACAAAAGCAAAAAATCAATAGGCAATCAATAGATTTGAAGGTGTAAGACTGGTTGCTGCAGCAAGCAAATCCAATTCCATTCTTTAAAATTCAAATATTTCTTTTGCTTAAGAGCCATCATCACCCTTAGT
This sequence comes from Upupa epops, assembly GCA_013397515.1. Classification (NCBI taxonomy): domain Eukaryota; kingdom Metazoa; phylum Chordata; class Aves; order Bucerotiformes; family Upupidae; genus Upupa; species Upupa epops. The sequence continues at coordinate 1,486 of VZRI01004014.1, read as the reverse complement.
GTGTCACTGATTTTCCTGTCATACTGAAGTGGCACCAATATGTCCACAGCACCAAGAAAATACATGTTTGGGTTTTCTTGAAGATGTTACAATTTTAAGCATTGATCCTCATTCTTAGCTTAATTTCTACATGTGTTAGAAGCTCAAGTGTGATTATAACATAATAGCATCTAAAGGATCTTTAGGCAGATTTCACTTAGGTTTGGTGTCTGATCCTGACTGTTGAAGTGTACTGATACCAGTCACCGTCAAAAATGAAGGGGATATACCACCTCTCTTTCATATTAAGGACTAGGAGGTGTTCCTAACATCAGCTTTGTCTGATAATAAAGGGCTGAAATGCAAGGAAATGCAGTTGGTATTTTACAGAACCTGATTTGAGTGCTGGATAAATGTGGTGAAAGTCTGATACAAAAAAATTTGTTAGGGTTGGGCATCCTGAATCTGTAAGTGGGACTTGTTTTCCCTGTGTTTCCCCCAACAGTTCTTTGGTACCCACTCAGCCTTTTTTAACATGTCATTGTCCAACATTTTGAATTGCAACAAGTCACTTTTCTTCAAGAAGTTTACCTGTTCCACAACAAGTTTATTCACTTAAAGTTTTGTAGGTGCATTACAGTCTCTGCTTCTGGCTGTTGCCATAACTGAATAATGGCTTTCTATTTAGATGTTCTTTTGGGTGAGTAAGGTGCAACTCTCAGAAAGAAGGGGCTGCTGTAATGCATAAATCAAAGCAGGTACTCTGACTCTGTGAATCCCTGCAGTGCTTCCACACCTGCAGCCACCCTCAGTAAATATTAATGCAAGTCCCAAACGAAGCTAAAATATGGGAATGTGGAAATAAGGCTGCTGGGGCAATAGCAGCTTATACTTGAGTACTCCTAAGTATGTCAAAGTTGAGGCCAAGTAGAGAAATTACACGAGGAAAGTATTTATGTAGTAGTTTTTCCACAACTCTCATCCCCAATGAGAAAATTTTTAATACCTAGTCAGTATAACTACTTACAAAATCAGAGAATAGCCCCGGTTGGAAGGGATCTTGACTGCTTGTGTGGTCTAAACTTTTGTGGGAAAGAAAGCTTGGATGACATTATCTAGCACTCTATCTAAACACATCTTGAAAACTTTTAATGATGGGGACTCTACCACATCTCTAAATGGTAGAGTTGTCCTTGAAACACAGTGAGACATTTGCACAGTAAAGCAGAAGATCATGGTTACATCAATTCAGACCAAGACATCGTCCATGTGACTGATTGATAACATGAAGTAGTCATGTCACTCACGTTAAGACTTTGAAAATAACTTTACAATAAATGTATTCTCCCTTGGCAGACTGTCTAGCAGGGTTGTTTGCTCAGTGCTGCTCTGGGATTTACCACCCTAGAGATTTGCCGTCCTAGAGCAGGTGTAAGTGCACTCTCCTAGTCTGAGTGGTTGAGAAAGAAAGGACTAGACTAACCAAAATGTGGACAAACCAGTCTGA
>VZRI01004012.1:0-11900 GCA_013397515.1 Upupa epops | reverse complement strand
GAAGGACAGCCTGGCTGTGGCCCTGAGTGCCCTGGGGTGATGTTGGGTGCCGGGCTGGGCTGGAGGAGCTCAGAGTGCTTTGCCAACCTCAGTAATTCTGTTCTACCAGAGCAGAGAAGAACCCACACCTCAGGAAGGTGCTAACAGCTCAAACGTGACAGCTCCCCCCCACTCCCTGCTCAGCAGGACAGCAGCAGCGTGATTCCACGCAGTAATCCGGACCTTATCAGAAGATCGAGGCCGATGAGAGAGCAGCTGAGCGAGAACACACGGATACTGCAAAAATCAGGCCGTTCAAACAGAGGCAGAGCGCTTCCCTGCCCTGCCCAGCTCTCTCCTCTCAAGGCAAACGCCGTGCCCCGGCTCAGGGCTCAGTAAATGAATCACTTTAATCGAGCGCTGTGTACACAGCGACCGGGAGGAGACGAGCAAGAGGAAAGCCATATGGCGACGGCAAGAGAAATGGGTTTGCTCGCTGCTTCTTTTACTTCTTCCCCTAATTGACCTTTCCAACGCTCAACGTGTAAAATAATTTGGGTTTATTATGGCTCCAACCCTCGGAGCAATTACAGGGAATGAAAAGGTAAGAGGAAGTGTTGGTTCCGCAAGCATTCCCATTGTTTCTGTAATTGCACGGCTATAATTTAGCGTTCACGGCGCCCGAGAAAAGTGAGAAGGAAAAAAAAAAAGCAGGGCCATTACGGATGATTTCGGTTCAAAACGATGCTGTGCGGCGTTCAACACCAGGAGGAGGGGAGCGGAGGGCTGTGCGGGGCTCACGTCCCGCTCCATTAACCCTATAAACGGTGCAATGGTGAAGCGGAGGGAACTCGAGTGATCACAACACAGCCAGCTCTGCCTGGCACCTAACATCACCCCATCACAGCTCAAGGGGATCAGCGTCACCCTCTGCCAGGTTGCTGATGGCACCGAGCTCTGTGGGGTGGGGGATATGCTGGGGGGAAACTGAGGCTGAAGGCAGGGACCTGGGCCACAGCCGACCTCATGAGAGTCGACAAGGGCAAGTTCAAGGTCCTGCAGCTGGGTCGAGGCAATCCCAGGCACAGAGACAGGCTGGGTGGGGAACAGAGTGAGAGCAGCCTTGGGAAGCAGGAGTTGGGGGGTGTTGGTCAATGAGAAAGTCCACATGAGCCAGCAATGCTCGCTGGCAGCCCCGAAAGCCAACTGCATCCTGGGCTGCAGCAAGAGAAACCTGACCAGTAGAGCGAGGGAGGGAATCCTCTCCCTCTATTNTCAGCCTGGAGGAGACTCCAGGGAGATCTCAGAACAGCCTCCCAGTCCATGGGAACGGCTCCAGGAGAGCTGGGGAGGGGCTGTTTCCAAGGGCTTGGAGTGGTAGCACCAGGGGGAATGGTTTCCAGCTGGAAGAGGGGAGGTTGAGACTGGCAGTCAGGAGGAAGTTCTTCCCCAGGAGGGTGCCGAGACCCTGGACCAGGTTGCCCAGGGAGGCTGTGGCTGCCCCCTCCAAGGGAGTGTTCAAGGCCAGACTGGCTGGGGCCTTGAGCACCCTGGTCTGGTGGGGGGGGTCCCTGCTCCTGGCAGGGGGCTTGGAACTGGATGAGCTTTGAGGTCCCTTCCAACCTGAACCCCTCCATCAATCTATGAATCCAGAGAGTCAGAGGAAGAAAAACATCACCCAAGTTCACTGGAAGGTCAATTACAAAAATATTCTTCCCCTCATTTTTGTTCCAGCCTTTGCAGATCACAGGTGAAACCAAATAGCCGGCCATCTGCCCCCATCTCAGCGCCGCTGTCCCTCACAGGGACAACAGGGATTTGCCCGGTAAAGTTCAGCCTGTTCTTCGCTCAGAGACACCTCGTCAGGGGCTGGGACGGACAGCGAGGGAAAGGCGATGAATTTACAGCGCTCAAGTGAAGATGGGCTGTGGCCCTGAGTGCCCCGGGGTGGCCGCTGGGGTGATGCTGGGTCCCAGGCTGGGCTGGAGGAGCTCAGAGGGTTCTGCCACCCTCAGTCACTCTCTGTCCTTCACTAAATCCTTTGATTTCTGTTTTAAAGGGGCAAATATTTATCTGTCCTGAGTTCTCCTGGCTATCCCTGCGTTTGAGGGAAGAGGTAACTTGTCACAAGTTAAAAATGAAGTGTTTGGACACCTTTGAAACAGGAAAAATGCAGTTCAATCTCTCCTTTAAATCCGGATCCTGAGCAGTCACAGTGACTGCAGCATCCTGTGATCAGACTGCAACAGGGAGAGATGCTAAAACCCAGATCACACTGCTTTTGCAAACGACTGAGGCTGGCAAAGCCCTCTGAGCTCCTACAGTCCAGCACCTATCATCACCCCAGGGCACTCAGGGCCACAGCCAGGCTGTCCTTCAACACCTCCAGCCACAGGGACTCCCCCACTGCCCTGGGCAGTCCAGTCCAGGCTCTGAGCACCCTTTCCCTGAGGAAGGGCTTCCTGACAGCCAACCTCACCCTCCCCTGGCAGCTTCAGGCCCTGCCCTCTCGTCTTGGCACTGGGTGCCAGGGAGAAGAGCTCAACCCCTACCTGACTACAGCTGCAAAGGGACCCTGCCATTGCCTCCAGGATCAACACCCCCAGAGCTCCCTCAGCCTCTCCTCATCAGCCTCTCCCTCCAGTCCCTTCCCCAGCCTCGTCGCTCCTCTGCACCCGCTCCAGCCCCTCAATCTCTTCCTTGAAATGAGGGGCCCAGCAGTGCCTCCAGTGCTCAACAGGAAGCCTCCCCAGTGCAGGAGGAGAAAGACCTCCCTAGTGCTGCTGGCCACACTAGTGCTGATCCCAGCCAGGATGCCAGTGGCCTTTGGTGCCACCTGGGCACCCTGCTGGCTCCTATTGAGCTGGCTGAGAGCAGGCTGGGAGCTGTGTGCTGCTCCTCACTGCTGAACAAAACCAGAACAGAAGGTCACAACAGCTTAGAAGTCCTTTTCCCCCCGCTAAACCTCCGATCAGTCACGTCACGTGAAGAGCTACGAGCCGTGTTCCTAGGAAAGCCTCCCACACAGCTGGGGTGGCCTCCTTCCTGCCCATAACCAGCAGCAGTGCATTTGAAACAGGAAGCTCACAGACCAACACCGAGTGCACGAGTCCATCACCACCTTTACTGATCTGATGAAGTGTTTCACCTCAGAGGCATCCTTTCACTCCTAAAAGGAAGGGAGCTAAAGGCAGAGCTCTCATCTTCGCTGCCAGGCTGTGTCGTGCAGGGAGGCCAGGCTGTGTGTGCTGAAATTCAATCACCAAGGACATCTGTCACCTCACTCCGATTTGGGCTTTCGGAGGGGTGTCTTGTTCCACCTTTAAAGTCTGTTCTGCCCTTAACATCATGAAAGTAAAAGCAGCCAGCAGCTCGGCCTCCTCCTCCCTTCCTTGCCTATTAATGTCCTCTCCACAGAGGATTTGATAGAGTCCTCATGGACCTCCAGGATCACCCAGCCCAGCCCTCATCCCAACAGCTCCCCAACCCCCAGACCATGGCCTCAAGGGCTCTGGCTACTCGGGTTTTAAACCCCTCCAGGGATGGGGACTCCACCACCTCCCTGGGCAGCCTGGTCCAGTGCCCAGCCACTCTCTCAGCAGAGAGCTTCTTCCTCAGATCCAGTCTACCCCTCCCCTGATGCAGCTTGAGCCCAGTTCCCCTCATCCTAGCATTAGGGATTGGGGGAAGGTTCTCACACCTGTACTCATTAAGTTCCTTCCTACAAGCCCACTCTGCAGAGACACTCTGGCACCCAGCGTAACGGGCTGTTTCCTAAGCTTCTTCGTTAAAACTGAGTCCAAAAATGAGGAGTGTGAGTACCAGCAACTACAGAGTGCAACTACTCACTGAAGAGCTCCCTTCTCACAGCTCCCCAGACGACTACTGTCACTGGGTTACCACCGAGAACATAAACCAGTGCCAACCCTCTGCTAGTAGGGTGAGACTTTATAAAACTGAACTGCTGGTGTATGAAACTCAAAAGCTATTGGAAACCTCCTTTTACATCAGCTATCTCACAGCACAGAGAATCCTAGAATCCTTAGGGATAGGAAGGGACCTGGAAAGAGCACCCAGTCCACCCCCCCTGCCACAGCAGGGTCACCCAGACCCAGTGGCACAGGAACACAGCCAGGCGGGGCTGGAACGTCTGCAGAGAAGGAGACTCCACAGCCCCCCGGGCAGCCCCTTCCAGTGCTCCGGGACCCTCCCTGGGAAGAAGGTCCTGCTGAGATTGAGAGGGACCCTCCTCTGCTGCATGCTCTTCTCTACCAGTGCAAACTCAGACAGCAACCTGCCAGCATCCCCAAATCCCACAGGACAACAGCAGCAATCCAAGAGCATCATTTAAGTATCAGAAGGAAGAGGATGGAGGAATGGGAATCATCTCAACAGCTGCTTATCCAAGCAGGGAATACCACAGCCTCTGCAGCAGTTTGAGCCGAGTACTGTAGCTCTTCAGCAAAACCAAGGAAGCCATGAGGCAAGGAGTTGCTCATGGAACTTCCCAAGCTCATGAAGCCAAAGGTACTGCTTCAGTAAGCAAGCAGGGGCCACACTAACGTAGCAGTTCAGGTCTGTGAGCAGTCAGAGGAGAAGAATCACCCTCCTGCACACAGCCCCTTGCCCCTCAGCAAGCTGGAAGCAGTCATAACCCTGACAGCGAGCTCCTGCGTCCCTCTGCTCCAGAGGCCACTCTGCCACCTGAAAAGGTGATGCAATCCTTGCAGAGAATTGTTCACGTCTTCACGCGGAGATGTTTGTTGTTAGAAGCTTCCACACGGACAAATTAGACACAGCTCATTACCTCTCTATCTGCTTTCTCATCTGCTCTGCTAATTGCTCCATCCTGAACGCAGAGTGCCACGGGAGCCCTCTGTAAAACAGCCCCTCACGCTGCTCTTTTGTACACCCCGGGAGACAGGGCTGCAGAGCTGGGCTCTACCTGAGGTGAAGAACACTGTCTTCATGGGTAACTGCAGAGGAGAAAGGATTCTTTACCTCAAACTCCACACCACACAGCCAGAGCTTCACGTACTCCTACCTTTAGGGGAGGAGAGGAAAGAGAACTCTAAAGTTCTAAAGAGAACCCCTTCAAAAAGGAGTCCGTGTGCTGCTGGCTAGAGTGCTGCCAGTCACATGCAAGGGGAAAGGTTTCTCACTGAGGCCTGAAATTGTGTAGCCACCTAAAAAGCTCTTGCAATCATCACTTTGGGGCTGTTTTAGCCTGGAGAAGAAAAGGGATCTGCTCCCTCTCTACAAGTCCCTGGTAGGAGGGTATAGACCTTCCCAAAAGAGTAAAGATGCTTGAAGTTCTATACAAGGTGCTGCAGCTCTCCCCTTGAGTCCTGGGGGCAGTGCTGGGCCCCTCACTTCAAGAAAGAGATTGAGGAGCTGGAGTAGGTGCAGAGGAGCAATGAGACTGGGGAAGGGACTGGAGGGAAAGGCTGCTGAGGAGAGGCTGAGGGAGCTGGGAGTTCAGCCTGACAGAAACTCAGGGGGGACCTTGTCCCTCTCTCCAGCTCCCTGAAGGGAGGGTGCAGTCAGGTGGGAGTCAGGCTCTTCTCCCAGGCACCCAGTGCCAGGATGAGAGGGCAGGGCCTGAGGCTGCCAGGGGAGGGTTAGGTTGGCTGTCAGGAAGCCCTTCCTCAGGGAAAGGGTGCTCAGGGCCTGGACTGGACTGCCCAGGGCAGTGGGGGAGTCCCCATGTCTGGAGGTGTTGAAGGACAGCCTGGCTGTGGCCCTGAGTGTCCTGGTGCTGGGCTGGCTGAGCTCAGAGGGCTTTTCCACCCCTAATAATTCTGTGATCATGGCTGGAAAGGACCTCCAAGATCATCAAGACAGAGTGATGCCCTGCTTTCTGCAGTTACTTCACCATGAAAGTGAGAAGCTGATGTTTGTGCTAGGCCAACAAACCCACCTGTGCTAAAGGAAAAGCCTGCTCTGAAGTTTATTCCGATGAGCAGTCACTCACATCTTACAAACCAGGTTGTGTGGGGGGCACCAAGAGCTGCCAGCTCAGCCAGTTCCACAGCTAAGGGAAGCAAAACTGGAAGGACACAAACACAGCACAGAACTTGTGGTCAAGTGAGCCACCAAGAGGCAGACCCAGCAAAATGAAGCTGGTAGGGAGTCCCAGCCTGATCCTGGCTGGAAAGGAGCTCCCAGCTCCCCCAGTCCAACCATCCCCACCCCAACAAAACCCCTCAGCCCCTGAGAGACTGACAAACACAGCCTGACCCCCTCCCTGCTGCCACTGAGTCCAGAGTCCCCATCAAACTCTCAGGTTTTACTGCCATTTGGGGGTTTTTCTGCCCTGCAGCAGCAGCAGCAGCCAGGACACTCAGCTTTTCCTTCCTGTTCTTGTTTCCCCACCGTGGGCACTGACCTGCTGGAGAGGAGTGCAGGAGAAAGGGAGCTGGGGATTCTCTGGTGGCCAGCAGGATGGCCAGGAGCCAGCAATGGGCCCTGGGGGCCAAGAAGGCCAGTGGCAGCAGCCTGGGGTGGGTTAGAAGGGGAGTGGTTAGGAGATCCAGAGAGGTTCTGCTACCACTCTGCTCTGTCCTGCTGAGACCCCATGTGAAATCCTGTGTCCAGTGCTGGGCCCCTCAGTTCCAGAAGGACACAGAGCTGCTGGAGAGAGTCCAGGGCAGAGTCACAGAGGTGATGAAGGGAGGGGAGCATCTCCCTGCTGAGGAAAGGCTGAGGGAGCTGGGGCTCTGGAACTGGGAACAANCTGGATCTAGGGGCTCCTGCTGTGGCAGGGGGATTGGACTGGCTGATCTTTGGAGATCCCTTCCAATCCCTGACACTCTGGGATCCTGTGATTACCTGAATAAAGGAGAATTTTCCAGATGCCCTCCATTTTCATGAAGGAATCTGAGATTCACAGGGTAGACTCTGCTCTGAATTTATTCTTTCTTTGCCTCGTGTCAGAAATACTCTCACCCGGCCTGGTTTGCTAGAGAACTCCCACAAGCACTCCAGAAGCAGAAGTGACCACTCCAGGATTTACAAGGGGCTCCAAGTGCCCTCTGCTGGCACCACCAGCTCAGCTCTAGCTACTGCTCTCTCCAGACTTCACTCAGGAAGGAAAAACCACTCCTAGCACTACAGGAACAGAGAAGACTTCCCACACAGCCCCTGTTTCGACTGCAGACTGTTTGTTACCTGTTGTGTGAGCAGTTAGCTGTTTCCATGGTCTGATAATCTTCACTGAACAGATCAAGCCTCCTCACCCCCCAGTGACTGTAACTAGGCCAGTTCTAAACGTCCTGTGAACCGGTGACCTTGCAGGGCAAACACCTGGAGAGGACCCTACTAATCCCAGTTTGGATGCTGTCCTCACGAGTGATGGGATGGGAGCAGTCACTGCTCATGCACTAACACCATGCTCTCCTTTAACATCATCCCCTCCTTTATCCTCACGGCACAAGGTAAGACAGCTGTGAACTGAGAGAGTGACCACTCTCTATCTGCCTCAAGTCATGAACAGTGTGAACAACTCCAGCAGCTGCTCTGGAAGCACCGACTCGGTCAGTAGGGTCACTAGTCTTGTGAGGCAGAAGCACAGCTCAAACCTGCTGGTTAAACACACTGAGCTGGCGCAGGACTTCTTTCCAGCTGAGGGTCTGGACATGAGCAGGTTGTCCCAGCTCCTAACCAAGCAATGCATCACGGATTACTGCTCAAACACAGCAGGAAGCTGAGAAGGAAACAGGCTTCTGGGATGTAGCTCAGGCAGCAAGACACCAGCAAGTAGTTAGGACTTGAACTGAGAGAGCATGAGCAATGGAAAGGGTGGTGTCAGGAGGAAGGAGCCAGGCTCTGCTCAGGGGTACCCAATGCCAGGACAAGGGGCACCGGGTGTCAGCTGGAACAGAGGAGGTTCCACATCAAGAGGAGAAGCAGCTTCTTCCCAGTGAGGGTGCCAGAGCCCTGGCAGGGGCTGCCTAGGGTGAGTGTGGAGTCTTCTATGAAGACATTTCAAGCTCATCTGGACTGTTCTTAAGAAGAAGCTCTTTGCTGAGAGAGTGGCTGGGCACTGGACCAGGCTGCCCAGGGAGGGGGTGGAGTCCCCATCCCTGGAGGGGTTTAAAACCCAAGCAGCTAGAGCCCTTGAGGCCATGGTCTGGGGGTTGGAGAGCTGTTGGGCTGAGCTTGCTGATCCTGGAGGACCTTTCCAGCCAGGAGGACTCTGTGACTCTAAGACGAATAAAGATCACTTTTAAACCAAACAAAGCTTGTACCTGGTCCTCACTCGTTAAGCCAAGGTGCATCACGAAATAGAAGTGAAGCAGGAAATCGGAGTTGGGCAGCACGTCCTGACGCCTGGTCATCATGGCACAGATCAGCCTGTACGCCTGAAGTTTGCCTTCCTTGTATTCGCTTGGCAGGGTGGTTGCCTGGGAAGAGCAAACCCCTGGTATTAGTGCTCCCTCTCCAGCAGCCAGCTAAAGCAAACCTGTATCTTCAGCTCATTTTCCATTAAGATGATGAGTTGTGAGTGTTTATCGAGTCCAAAGAGCCATGGGGAGGGTAGGGGGGTACTGACTCGTTAGCCTGCACTAACTGTCCACATTAAAAGCAGCAACTGAACGCAGGCAGGACCCCCACGGGTGAAAACGCTACCGTGGGACAACGCTAGAGGAAACTCACCTTGAATAACCACGATGCAAATATCCTGAGAGGAGGAATGAGGGCAGGAGGAGAGGGAGTGGACTGGTTGTCCACACTGATAGCAAGGTTGTCCCGTATCTGATGGGTTTCAAAGAAGAAAGGTAAGAAGTTAGGGTTTCCTGCTTTAATGCTCTGTCCTGGTTAAACTGTGTTTGCTGGAAGGCTCTGCTACGCTCTGCACTACACGGAGTGCTTACCTAAGCCAAGACTAGCAGGAGAGCTTGTTGCTAAGCTGGGCTTCCCCGTGGCCTAAGCAAATGTGGGCTTTCACACCCGATAGCAGTGGTTGTGGTACCGTGTGCTACACCTCTGCTTTCCTGGTCCTGTCAGCTCAGCCTTTGCAAAGAGGCTGGGGAAGGGACTGGAGGGAAAGGCTGATGAGGAGAGGCTGGGGGTGTTGATGTTGATGAAGAGAGGGAGCTGGGGGTGTTGAGCCTGGGGAAAAGGAAACTTGGGGGTTGCATCAGGGTGGACTTCTTCTCTCCAACCCCCTGAAAGGAGGTTGCAGTCAGGTGGGGGTCAGGCTCTTCTCGCAGGCACCCGGTGCCACAACAAGAGGGCAAGGCCTGAAGCTGCCAGGGGAGGGTTAGGTTGGCTGTCAGGAAGCCCTTCCTCAGGGAAAGGGTGCTCAGAGCCTGGACTGGACTGCACCAGGGCAGTGGGGGAGTCCCCATCCGTGTATGGAGGTGTTGAAGGACAGCCTGGCTGTGGCCCTGGGGGCCCTGGGGTGGCCACTGGGGTGCTGCTAGGTGCTGGGCTGGGCTGGAGGAGCTCAGAGGGCTCTGCCAGCCTCAATCACTCTGAGATTCTGAATTAACTCATCTAAATTCTCTTGCCAGTGCACAGGTTCATTCTCTATTGGGGAAACAGCCTGGAAATCAAACAAGATTGGATTTCTTTACGGCAGAATCCCCCAAGCCTCCCGTTACATCCCAGATGGTAGCACTAAATCAAGCCCAACATTTCACTACGGAAGACAAATCACTCCCAGCCTGCTAACAGCAGCACACACGATACCTTTGCAAGTTTATACCACAACTCATAAAGATAGCCAAAGACTTTCGCGTGGATTCTAGGCGACTGGATATTGTTCACGTCTCCAAGGATTCCCAGGATCCTCCTCCACAACACAGCAGCAGAGTCAGGGTGCCAACCAATGAGGCTTCCACCAGCAATGATGCTGCAGTCATCAGCAAGGAACTCATTGCTGTCTGTAAACGTTAAGAGCACCGTTTCCATCAGTTAGCCAGGCAGGGCAGAGTGCAAACGTGCTCAAGAAAGAGTATGACTGCTTCTAATCCTCTGCCAGCTGAACCAGTGTCTCATCGAGCCAATCATCTCTCTTTCACCACTCAAAAGTCACAATGAATGGGATGTTCTTCACGGAAAGAGTGGTTGAGCACTGGCACTGGGGCTCTGGAGCTGGGAGAAGAGGAGGCTGAGGGGGGACCTCATTGCTGTCTCTCAATCTGTGAGGGGTGGGGGTCAGGAGGATGGAGCCAGGCTCTGCTCAAGGGCATCTGGGGACAGGACAAGGGGCACTGGGTGCCAGCTGGAGCAGAGGAGGGTCCCTCTCAATCTCAGCAGGACCTTCTTCCCAGGGAGGGTCCCGGAGCCCTGGCAGGGGCTGCCCAGGGGGGCTGTGGAGTCTCCTTCTCTGCAGACGTTCCAGCCCCGCCTGGCTGTGTTCCTGTGCCACTGGGTCTGGGTGACCCTGCTGTGGCAGGGGGGGTGGACTGGATGCTCTTCCCAGGTCCCTTCCCATCCCTAAGGATTCTCTGATACTCAAGCATAAAAACTCCTTTCTGAGGTACCAATCTAAGCCAGGAACTGCAGCTTTTGCACCGCATTACCTGTTAAATTCGCAGTATCCGAAGGACTAAGCTGAAGCCAGCGGGGGGCATCGGGATCCACGCAGTCATCTGCTGAGGCATTAACCTCATGGTTCTCCTCAGACACCTGCCAGGGCATGAGCACCATCTCCACCTCATTGCTGTAACCGATGGATGTGTCACTGCTAACGCTGGCACCTAGAGCCCGGAGAGGATCAGCACGGATTACAAACCCCGTTCAGGAGGGCTACGCTCACAAAGCAGGATGAGGAAAGGGTCTGACGTGTCTTTAACAGGCAAGGCCACGGCACTGACTTCCAAGGAAGAGGCTTGATGTCTTGGGACTCACTTTTTTCTCTGTCTCTGTAGCTTTCATGGCACTGCTGCACGTCTGCTGCCCAGTGTAACTCAGCGGTGCTGCTGCTTCTTCGTACTAGGACCTTCGGGGGAAAAGAAATTCATCACAGCTCACTGCAGCGTGGAGAACTGCAGGCTCGGGTAGCTGGTCAGAGAAACACACAGCTCTCAAAACTCAGAGACAACTCAGCCAGGGCTGGGCTGGATGGGGCCCTGAGTAACCTCAGCTAGTGAAGGCTGGGGAAGGGACTGGAGGGAAAGGCTGATGAGGAGAGGCTGAGGGAGCTGGGAGGGGTTCAGCCTGGAGGAGAAGAGACGCAGGGGGGACCTTCTCCCTCTCTCCAGCTCCCTGAAGGGAGGGTGCAGTCAGCTGGGGGTCAGGCTCTTCTCCAGAGCAACCAGTGCCAGGATGAGAGGGCAGGGCCTGAAGCTGCCAGGGGAGGGTGAGGTTGGCTGTCAGGAAGCCCTTCCTCAGGGAAAGGGTGCTCAGAGCCTGGACTGGACTGCCCAGGGCAGTGGGGGAGTCCCCGTGTCTGGAGGTGGCCACTGAGTGCCCTGGGGTGGCCACTGGGGTGATGTTAGGTGCTGAGCCCTCCGAGCTCTGCCAGCCTCCATCATTCTGGGATTGTATGATTTTTGTTTTGAAAAACAAGAATATGAAAGTGAAGACAACAGCTTTTCCCTGGAGAGGGGCAGTATCAGCTCCTGTCAGATGCAGTCTAGGGTTAATTCTCTACCACAAGTACATTCCTCCAACTATGAAGCTGAGTCACCATCCCTTGATGGTCTCTAAGTCCTAGAGATGAGGAGCTTAGAGATCTGTTCTGGGGGTGATAAAGGGAGCAGTGGGGATAAAGGCTGGACTGGGTGATCTTGAAGGTCTTTTCCAATTCCCNCCTTGGAAGCTCCCGGCCTGTCCGTGCTCAGTTCTTTCCAACACCACCACCGATCCTGAGGAAGGAAGCGAGGCACCCACTACAGAACAGAGCTGGAAACTCAAGTAGATGAGGCCAGTGGTTTACAGAGCTGAAAGAGACTCCATGCTTTTTTTTT
>VZRI01004011.1:275703-428321 GCA_013397515.1 Upupa epops | reverse complement strand
GGAAAAAAACTGAACTGGGACAGGTTTTTGCTCTGTCGAGATCCCTAGGACTTTTTCTTTTGACTGGTTGTTTGGGTGAACTGTTGGGTTTTTCTTAGTGTACTTAATAAAGAATTGTTGTTCCTTTTCCCAAATCTTTTTCCTGAAGGCCTTTAAATTGAAAGAATTTGGTACCTGTCCTCCCAAACCGAGACATCTAGGCAGCCTGTTCCAGTAATGTCACCCTCAAAGTATGGATTCTCCTCATGTTTAGATGGACCATCCTGTTGCCTGTTGCCTCTTGACCTGTCATTGGACACCAATGAAAAAAGTCTGATCCCATCTTTTTGACACCCACTCTTTAGATATTTACTGTTATTAATATGAACCCCTGTCAGACTTCTCCAGACTAAACAGACCCGGGTCTCTCAACCTTTCTTCACAAGAGAGATTAGGTAACCCTAACCGTCTCTGTAGCCCTTCACTGTACCCTCTCTAGTAATGTCTTTTCTCTACTGAACCAGAACTGGACACAGTACTGTATATGTGGCTTCACTAGGGCAGAAGAGGAGAATCTCCCTTATTCTGCTGGTCACAGAATGCCATTGGCCAGAAGAACATATTGCTGGCTCATGGTCCTGTTTTCCACCAGGATTCCAAGGTCCTTTGCAAAGCAAATGACAGTATAGAATGATCATACAAAATTTGTATCTAAATTATGTCAGTCAAGTATACCATTGAAAAGATTTATTTGTCGGGGTGCTTACTGAGACTCTTCTATTTGCCTTGCCTTCCCATTCTCTGTTTCTACCAGAGTACTTTCCTCCTGAATTTAGAGAAGTTTCCTGCTGGTTCATCTCTCAGACCACTGATGTTCTTGCTCTTTGATGGAGTTCCATGGCTATATGCTTGCAAAGCCTGTTTCTTATGCTACTCAATTGGTGAGCTTTTCAAAACAATGTTTGTTTGTATGCACTGACACAGAAGGATGCTACCCCGTAACTTTTAGGTATGAGATTCCCTGTGTTGCTCAGATATGCTTGTCACTAAAGTTTATACACAAAATGCTGAATTTGGAGTTTCTGGACTGCATTCTTATGTGCAGCAAACAAGCATACCACAAATCTGAAAGGGGAAGTCAAATAAAGTGATTATAGCCTTGTGGCTTCAGAGATCGTGTACAACCAAGAACATGACCAGCTTAGTTTTGTGAGTTCCTGAAACCTTTATCACAATGCTAGAGATGGTGAAACATTTGAAATTCTGTATCCTGTTCCTTTTAATAAGACTTTTAAAATCTTTTTGGATTATGTCCATGCTATAAAGAGGCTTTCCTTCTTGAAATTCTACAACAATTCACATGCTTGTTTGACTGATTTATCTGTTTTGTTCCATTAGAGCTTAACTTTCCAAATATAATACTGTAAACCTGAATTTGTACGATGTCAGCATCTTTTGCAAGGGATTAATAAAAGGCATCTGATTGAGTTCTACTAAAACTGTTTGCTTGATTAGCCAATTTAAAGCATCCTTTGACCCAAACGCTGTGAGGTTAGAGAAAGGAGGAAGTAGAACCATTCTTTTCCTGCTCCAAAGGACCATAGTGCTATCTTTCTGAATCAACCAGCAGGATGGTCAGTAGTTAGTACTCCTGCTTGCTTACAGTTCCCCACTCAAGATATGCCACTCTTCTCTAGATCTCAGGCTGTATCTACCTATTTGTCACCAGGAGAAATCTCTGCAATCAGTTCTGCAAGCTCTGCAATTTCAGCCATTCTTACTTTCTGTGCCTACACTTTACCTGTGAGTAAGCACCCACTTTAGGGGTCATGAATCCTGTCTTCTTACCCTCTCATATCACAGTCGAGGTTGGTTAACCATAAGCTATTTCCAGGCTCATCAAGTAAATTTGTATGTTTTATGGCAAGTGGCTAATATTGCTTAGGAATGGTAAATTTTTAATCTGATCTATAGTATCTCAAACCTGTAGATTGTTAGGTTAATCTGTGTGTCTGGCTACCTTATCTGGACATTTTAATCCACTTTCAACACAGATATTAGGCTAGAAAGTCTTTTGGCTGATTACCATCAAGAAGATAACATAAAATGTAGTGGTCTGTTAGGAATGTGAAATGCATCTACTTTGACAGAGAAATGAGGTATTTCCAAAAGGGACTTTTAAAACTGCTTCTTCTACACCCAGCTCAGACAGAAATAATCATGGCCAAGCTTTAGGTGAGAGCAGATTTATACAGAGAAATCAAAAGAAAAATGGCAGGAGCACAGTCTTTCTGGATCCTGCGACACTAAGTGGCTACACAATGGAGAGCTGCCAGCTTTAATCTATAGTCTTTTCTCCAGTCTCAGAAAGTGCTCTTTCATTTTATAAAATATTATTTTCCAATTTACCCTTCTTCATCTATTAAATACTGATTCTTTTTTCCTTTATGACAAGGGATGTATGTAAATAAGAATCCATATTCTAAGGACCTTAAATGCTTCAGATATTTATATTTAGTATCAAGATTTAGAAAACCAAGTTTCATACATCAGTTGTTAAAAACCAAGCTATTTGTGCAGTGAAGATGGATGAACATCTCAACTCCAAAGGAACAATGGAGAAGTAATGAAGGAAGTAGAATACCTCCCTTATGTGGAGGCTGAGGGGTAACTTCATGAATGTCTATAAATATGTGAGGGATGGGTGTCAGGAGAATGGAGCCAGGCTCTTCTCAAGGTCATCTGGTGACAGAGGCAATGGGTGCAAGCTGTAACAGAGGAGGTTCCATATAAATATCAGATGGAACTTCTTCATAGTGAGGGTAACGCAGCATTGGAACAGGCTGCCCATGGGGGTTGTGGAGTCTTCTTTTCTGGAGATGTTCAAGACCCACCTGGATATGTTCCTGTATGCCTTGGTCTAGGTGATCCTGCTGTGGCAGGGCAATTGGACTAGATGATCTTTCAAGGTCCCTTCCTATCCCTAAAGATTCTATGAATCTGTGAAGTGCACTTTAGGTATATCAAAAGAATCATAGCATAGTACAAACCTGCGGTTGCTAGCAAAACTTTTGTCAGGGTGTTTGACTCAGAAATAATCTCCCTGGTGAAAAGCCCTCTGAGCAAACAAAACCAGGTCAGGCAAGAGGCTATAAAAAGTTCAAAATTATGTACTGAGATAAAATAGTTGTAATAATATTGGTTTTCTTGTGTGGTTTTCCTTTAGGATTTGGTTTACCTAGGGAACATGAGTTAATTCTTGTAGGGGCAAGGACCTAGCATTTGTGCATATCACTGGCAGTGCTGTTCATTCAGCAGTACAAAAGGAGAACAGGAATGGGAAGCCTGTGGGATGTTCGCAGCACTTACTGCAGCTGGTCTGGGTTCTATGGTCCTTGCCACTGGAAATGGAGACTGAGATTAAAAACAACATTGAGAGATAGCTGAGATATTTACTGGGCCCTACACTAGCTGCAGAGACATGTCCTGGGACCCTGTAAGATGCTCATTTGAAAACTTCCCCACCAGTTTTCTTTAACTTATCTGCCACACAGCATACAGGAAACTATCTTGCACCTATAGGAGCTCCCTGGGGTGCCCTGGCAGCCTTGGAAAGTGGCACTGGGAAAGACAAGCTGTTCAGTAGTGCTGCTTTCCTCGGGACAGGGCTCAGTTTTCAAACTGTATCAGAGGCAGCTACAGCCCTTGCCAGCAGCTCTGTGCAGTACAGCAGGCAGCCAATCTCATCAGGATACTCAGCCCTTGCCAGCTGTTTGTCACACATGCCAGCAGCTAGCTTCATGCCTGTCCTCCCCAGGCTGCCTTCAGCCAGCTGGACATGACAAGGATGGGGAACTTGAACAGGTGGCTGGGAGCCGAGTGGTGGACATGTCCTACATTGGACAGAAAAGAGAGTGTGGTCAGGATGTGTCAGGGGCAGCCTGAGCAGAGTTTGTGCAAAAAGAATGTCAACAACTATATAAAAAATCAAGGCAAGTGGAGTCATAGTATTATGTTGCATTANTCAAAGCGATCTGTGCATGGGCTAATGTGAAAAAGGGGTTGTCCTGCTGCAACATGTTATGTACAGTAGGAATGGCAATGGGTCATGTCTTCTGAAAACAATTTTGGAGAAGGATGTCTAATTTATGTACTTAGGTATGACAATACAACACTGTTCAGCATGGTATCTTGAGTGCATTTCAGATGTCTGTAGCTTTGGAGACTGAGACATTCACAAATAAAGTGAGACAAGTAGAAGTTTGGGACAGTTTGGTAAGAAATACTTTAGCAAATTAAATTCTTCCTCTGCCTCACATCCCACCCCACGCTGGTGCATTTTTGTAGGGTTTTCACTCTAAATCCAAACATGCACCAGAAAGAAGAAACAATGAGCTCGCAGGGTCAAAGGGTGAACTCTCTTGTTGCAACATCTTTTCTTGCTTACACAGGGAAGTTACATGGACGTAAGGAAGAGAAATCAAAAGAAGTATTTAAAAACTGGTTATGAAATGCTGGAGAAAATAATTTCTTGTTCCAGTCAACTCTCCCCTCTCCCCTGGCTCTGCCCTTTTGGACATCCTTAATCACATTTTTGATTGAAGAGTAAGAAGTGAATTTGAGGAGACTGATTAAATGCAGATTGGCAAAAAAAGAGCAAACATTTCAGTAAAAAAAATCAAGTTTCCCTTTTCAGAGGACTTCTTTAATGCATCCAGCTGAGTATACAGCATATGGTTTACATAATGAGTTGCATGTTGCATCTTTATTAATACACTAAGCAAAATAAATGATACAGACTTGGGTTTTTTTGTGAGTATAGGTGAAGTTAGGCCTGACGCTTGATTTACTTTAACACTTTGATTTACTTGAGCAGCTTGTGCCTTGCCACCCAGTCCTCTGAAACCTCTGACCTGGACTTTCCTAACACAGAAATCTTTGGTACTAATATCACCAGAATGTCCACTGATTACTGAATTTAAGAAACCCTTTTAGCCCCAAACCTTGAATTTTAGAGCAAAGGAAGAGTTGATCTGTGAGACTAATAAAAAAATTATGATCTTGTTTCTGGGGAAGCTAGGATTAATGAAGACAGCAATTCAGCACAGTAGCCAGTGATTAGATGGCAAAATAGAAAGTTATCTGCAATGTGGTTGCAAGGAGAAAATCCAGAAAATGACTGTCTGACATGTCACAGCCAGATGTCTTGACATCAACCACTTGCTTGTTATGGTGCCAGTTAAAGGGCAGGACACAACTTCACAGATTCCGCTTAATTGGCTCAGCTTAGTCTATGAGCTATGCCAGAATGAGTGGAAGATTTCTATTTTGCCAAACTCTCTGCACTGATCCTGTGATTGTAATTATCATAAGAATTATTTTACAGTTGAACTTTTTGTTTAATTTAAGCAAAACAATTCAGCAAGGCTGACTTAAGTTGCTGCTGATGCACACGTGTAGGAAAGAAAGACTCAGGATAAGCCCCTTGTACCATATTTATTACCTGTCTGATGGTGTCATAGTCTCTGGGCCATAGTCTCTGCAGTGATAAAGCCAGTCTGTTCTGCCTGAGTAATTCATCTGTGAATTTTACTTTCTCTCTTGATCCTGCAGCAGTGGTGCTGAGCTGTGGTTCTCACCTGGTGCTTGGTGCTTGGATTGAGGTTTAATGTGTCTTTCAGCCTGGAAAGGGCTCGAGTGTCCTAAACGGGTCCACAGCAAGGCATTACATGTCTCCCCAGTACTGCATAATAACATATAAGCAACTTAGTTGCTTCAGATCATCACATGTAACATACATCTTTTATATGAGAGTTCCTTTCTGCTTTCCCCCCACCTCTTTAAGAAAAACAGAGACCTTGTGTCTCAGAAAATCATTAAGCTAGGAACCAAGGGGTCCTAAAATGATGCTTTCTACCAACTATTACCAATAACTGTGCTATTCTGACATTTATTTTGCTGCAATGCCTCTCACCACTGGTTTTGCAAGCATTTTTACCTATTTTGCAAGTTGCATAATGTACAGGTTGTACAAAAATAATTTCTGCCAAGGGTGGGAGCAAAAACCTAGATTTTTAGCTAAGCCACACTGTTTGCTCAGTTTAGCACAGTATTCCCCAGACAACCCACTGCCTGTCCTGGCTGAATGCTGGGCTGTGCAAGCCCTTATAATTGTAGACTTAGCTTTTCTACATGCGAACATTATACTAAAAACATCCAGACAGCAAAGCCAGAAATAGCAGTATGCTGATTTTCTCAGTTCTGCCTCAAAAATTCTGCATAGCCCATTAACAGAATGCTGCAATGTTTCCATGTATTATGGTACGAATAGCATCTACTCCATTAGCTTCTCAGGAAGAGCCAAGTCTCCACCAATGAAGTGTGGGGAGAAATGTAAAAAGGAACAGTTGCACATATCATCAGGTGACTGAAAATTGCTCTTCTGTAGCAGTAACAAATCCCTTCTCATATGGTGATTTCTATGATGTTTCATAGCTACATGCTGTAGTCTGCAAGGTTGGGATGGAGGCAGCCTGAGTCATAGTCACAGAATCATAGAATGTTAGAAGTTGGAAGGGACATTGAAAGATCATCTAGCCTATCCTCCTTGCCAGAGCCACTTGGACTGAGCTGCCCCAGTGGTTGTTATAACCAGAAATACTTCTACACAGAGAGTAGCAGACTCAAATGAATTCTTACAATCAGAATTTCTCAAGATGGAAGGGACACAAGGATCATCAAATCCAACCTCCTGCTCCTCATGAGATTACATAAAACTGAACCACATTATTAGAAGCATCATTCAGAAGCTCCTTGAGCTCTGTCAGGCTTGGTGATGTGGTCACTTCTTGAGGAGTCCTCTCAGAGAAGACACTTTTCTTAATATCCAATCTGAACTTTCACTGACACAGCTTTATTTGTATTATTTATGGCTGAGTGTCCTCTCCTACTTCTCAAAAGTCTTGTCTCATCCTCAAGACCTTTCATCATCTAGTTTGCCCTTCTCTGGAACACACTAGGAGTTCTATGTCCTTCTTATATTGAGGCATTAAGAACTACACACAGTTAAAAAGGTAGGGCTGCACCAGTGCACTATAGGGATACAACAGTGCACTACAATCATCTCCCTTGACTGGCTAGATGTGCTGTGCTAGGCGCACCCCAGGACACAGTTAGTTCTGTGGTTGCCAAGTCTGGCTTACAAGTTTTCAAGTTCAGTTTTGCTATTATACTGCCATCAGCTAAGCAGTTTTCAAACTACTATTGCTCTATTGTCTTGGTGCCCTGGACTGAGAGCACAGTACGAAAAAGAAAATCTCTTCACTGAAGAGTTGTTTCTGCATCCGTAGAAGCCCAGGCTAAAGTGCATGACTGTAATTTCCTTGGCAAAATGCAATTTTAATAATAACAAGCCAATAGACCTAACTAGAAACTAACTAAACATGCACAGACAGTTCCCTAATGATGCATTATCACGAAGAGGAAAGAAAGCAGCACCAGAGAAACTGACCTATTCCTAATGCTGTAGGTGAGAAGGTTTTATTGTAGTAACTACTGATCTATCTGCTTGTAAAACCAGCCTGTTCATTTGTCCCATTCGCAGAACTAATCTTGGGGTCAGATTGTAAATTCTGGAGCCCAATGTTAGAAACTCCAAATTGTGTATTAATTTTATTAGATATCAATTTTTACTACTGATATTCTTTAACATGGCTAATCAGTACTGAATAAAATGTGATCACACACCAATGAGGAGCTATGGATTTCTTGGATCTCGAGATCTTTTTCCTAAGGAAAGCTAAAGAAAAATTGTCCTAGTCTGTTGCTAAATAGAAACAAGTCTTAGTGCTGTTCTGTCTTAGTTCAGCACAGTAGTATTTCCTACACAGAAAACTGGCAATGTTAGAAAGCGTTAATCAGCTGTACATTGGCAGAACTTTCAGCATCTTCCAGCAACTTTTAAATCCAGTGATGTTCTATCTTGTGTGACCTTTTTCTATGTCTAAAAATCAAAGTAAACTGATAATGTGAAATGAAAGGACAAAAAGACAGTTGACAGTTGTCTGAGCCTGAGACATGGGATAGAAGAAGGTGTGATAAGTAAATATTTAAACAGTAGCCTTAGAATTGGAGCAGCAGCAGAAGGCGGAATACATGTATCACACTTTGCAGTGACCACATGGATAAGCAAATGCACAACCCTATGGTGTGCCTACAAGCCGTGGAGTCAGAGCTGAAGGCAGGCACTGTTGCAATGATGTCTGAGCGAGCTCCAACTTGACCTTAAGTGACAACTGCACAGAAAAGTGCTGAGACAACTATTTTAATAGTGTTCTGATATGGTCAGGCCAAATGCACTGATGTCACAAGAAATATCTGCTGGCTGGAGTCCCTGAAGAAAATATGAGTGCTGTAATGTAGAAACCAAGAACCTCTTCAGGTACAGTTTGAGGTCTGATTCCTGCTAAGAACAAAATGAGGAAGTGTTCTGATATAAGACTTTCATGCTATTTTGCGTGGTCTGAAAGTCCATGTGAACTGACAATTGCTCAAACATAGTTGTTTCTCTTAATCCCCTCTGTCACACCCTCCGAGTCCCCCACTGGGTGCAGTTTTTGCTGAAGTACATTTATTTTGTCTCTCCAGAGCTGCTGTTACAATTCATCATTTTATTTCTATAGAAATAGTTCCCATTTATTCTGTGTGCAAAAATTAGTTTGGAACCTTGTAAGATGCATCCTGGGTTACTGAGGGAATTGTCTGATGTAGTTGCCAAAACGCTCTCCATGACATGTGAAAGTCCTGGCAGTTGGATGATGTTCCTGGTGACTGGAATAAAGGAAATCTTGCATCCATTAAACAAACTAACTGGCCTGTCAGCCTCATCTCTGCACCTGGAAAGGTCATGGAATTGCTCCTCCTAGAAGCTATGCTAAGGCACATGTAGGACAGCTAGCATATAGCCTGCTAGTATGGCTTCACTAAAGGTGAGTCCTGCCTCACAAAGCTAGTGTTTTCTACAATGGTGTGACAGGGGAAAAGCTGTGAATGTTGTCTGTATGACATTTGACCATAATGCCTTTGACATGGTCCCTGACAACATCCTTTTCTCTAAACTGAAGAGATAGGGATTTGATGGGAGGAATCCTCAGTAAATATGAATAGATGGATGAATTCAGAGGGTAGTGGTCCATGGTTTGATGCCCAGATGGAGACTGGTGACAAACAGTGTCCCTCAGGAGTCTGTGCTAGTGGCAGTGCTGTTTAATGTCTTCATCAATAACATAGGCAGTTTGATTGAGCATAGCCTCAGCAAGTTGCAGATGATACCAAACTGAGTGGTGTGGTTGACATGCCTGAGGGAAAGGATGCCATCCAGAGGGATCTGGGCAAGCTGGAGAAGGGCCTATATGAACTTCATGAGGTTTAACAAGGCCAAGTGAAAGGTCCTGCACCTAAATCAGAGAAATCCCCATTGTTAGTATCACCTGGGGTATGAAGGGCTGGAGAGCAGCCCTACAGAGAAAGATCTGATAGATGAAAGGATTCCACTCACAGAACAGAAAACCATACATACTATGTAGAGATACATATCACAACTGTAGTGAACAGGGTTATTCAACAACTATTGTTCAGTCTTTTGTTTAGAATCATAGAATCCATCAGGTTGGAAAAGACCTTTGACATTATTGAGTCCAATGACTAATGTAAAATTGCCAAGTCTAAACCAGGTACCTAAGCACTACATCTACAAATATTTTAAATACCTCCAGATATGATGATTCCAGCATTTCCCTGGAAAGACTGTTTCAATGATTGATAATCCTTTGGGTAAAGAAATTTTTCCTGATTTCCAATCTAAAACTCCTCTGGCACAATTTGAGGCTATTTCTGCTTGTCCTATAGACTTGTTACTTGGGAGAAGAACCTGCACTTCTCTAGAGTCCCCTTTCACAGAGCTGTAGAGAGTGATAACATCTTGCCTGAGTCTCCTTTTCTCCAGGCTAAACAACCCCAGTTCCCTAAATCACTCCTTACAAGGCTTGTGCTCTAGACCCTTCATAACTTTTACTGCTCAGTGAATGTTGACCATTTTCCCTGTTTTGACATCCTTTCTCTTTTGGAACTTTTCAGGCTCTCCTGTGGAATCAACAAGAAGTTTCCATGGTATCCCCATTACAAACCATAGATATGTCACCTCTCATTCCTGGTGAGGTAGAAGTTTCACTTTCACAAACCAAAAGCAGTAAAATATTTGCTTTGAGAGTTGTTCTTTTGGTCTTCTGACTGGGCATTTCAGGGGCTTGATAATATGAAGCCCCAAATGATAAATATTAAGTCAGCAAGCATCATGAATTTCTGTTGTGTACAATGGGAAGCACCCCTGTTTTCTTATTCAGTACAAATCCCTATACAGAGAACAAGGGAGTATTTATAGCAGGATGTGTGTGTGTTAGAAGTGGCTCAGACATACTACTTGTGTCATGTAGTGATTAGATCTGTGGCTGGGTCTGTGAAAAATATTGAGAATAAATATTGTGAGTAACATAATATGGAAAACGTGTTGATCCATTACATAAAAGTGAAAACTGGATCTCACAGTGTAAGTCTGCTCTCTGTGTTTGCCTAGAGCAAACAAGCAGGAAAGTGAAAGCATTTGTGAGGAATGTGGATGAAAATAAATAATTCAGCAAGGTTTACTGTAAATACTGTAGAAAGCATTAGTGAAAGCAGATTAATTTCCTATTACAGGCAGGTCCTAAATGCTTTAACACTGTGGCATAAGATGCAAAGAAGAAGCAAAATAGTTTGGTCTAATAACTTTGTGTATATGCTAAGGAAAGAAATACATCTTTCTACAGTCATAGCACCTTCAACAGTTTTCAGAGAAGACTCAGGTGGCCTTTCCACTATCCTCTTTCAGGGATGCCCAAAGTTCTTTGCAAATTAGGCTATGCAGGTTCTTTCCATCAGACAAGTACTTTAGCTACTTTTCAACATGAAATGGAATCTGTTTTTAGCCATTGTATTGGATAGTTAATATTTCCACATATCATTATATATTTCATATGTATAAAGATTTCTATATATTTAATATTTCAATTACCAGGAAAAAATTCCAGTATGAAGAAAATTATGACTCTCTTATCTATCACAGTTCAACAAAAAGTGCATAAAAACCCTTTAGAATGTACAGAATTGCCTCTAATTTTAATTTTTGTTGAAAGCATTTAGTTCATTTCAGTTCATTAATTATTTCATTTATCCAAAGGAATCACCTTACAGTCTAATATATGCTTTCAGTAGGGTAATGATAAAATTTACTAGAATTACTTGGTTCCTTCTTTGAAGACTTACAGATGCTGCTTGCTACTTAAGACTAGAGGTACTCTTTAAGAGAAAGAAAATGCTTTTGACTTTATTATCAATCATTGCAGCTGCATGCTAGTAGTGGATTTTCTGTACCTATTCTGTTATGGCCAAGAAACTGTGAAAATCCACCTCGTAGATGCAACATGAGATACGGAATACTGCCAAAGGACATATAAGCACTACTTAGCAAGATCTGTGCTTTGCATCACAGGTTGTTGTTGTGAGTAAGCCAGCCACAGCTGACCACAGCATCTGCTACATGAGAGAAAATGTGGCAGGCATCAAGTCTTGTTTGTAATTTTATTTTCCTTAATATTGAAAACAGTGCACTCTCCTCTGTACACTTTTTCTCCTTTGCTCCTTGTCTCTGTGTTCTCTATTTGCAATTTTAAAGTGGAAACATGTGAAGTACAGCCTAACTCAATCCATCTACTCAGCTGTACCTACTTAATAAATTTTAATGTGAAAGAGAGTTTACCAACTTTCAAAAATAAATCCAGGACCAGTGCAGAGTATTGTATAAACAAAGATCTAGTTTCATTTTTGTTCTTTTTTGTGTGTGGGGAGAAAATGTTACAAATGACATTTACATTTGGGAGAAAAAAAAAGCAAGAACAGAGAACATTGTGATTCTTTACTTGGATTGTTCCTCTTTTAAGGCCACAACAAAATTAACAAGCCCTGAAACAAAACTGAGAGGTTAAATTAATAGCTTCTGGCAAAGTGTCAGCTGATATTAGCTTTATCATTCAACCCAATGTTGGTTTGAAAAGCTTCAGGGTAGGACATTTGAATGTTAGGATCCTGATTAACAGATTAAATGAATTCCACTTTATCTTTCAGTCCAGAATCATGGACCAGGACACCTGATTTACTAATCTTCTCTGACTTTTGGGTAAGTATCACTGAAGGCAGCTTGGACTCAGACCATCATAAGGCAGATGAAGACAGCATGGCAGATAGCTTGGCTGCTGTTTTCTATCAACTGTTCTGTTATTTTGGCTGGCCAGTTTAGATCTCATTAATGCTAAGACTTGAACAGGCTCATGACACAGAATCCTAATCCATGTTTCAAGTGGCCTGAATTTTTTTGGAAGCAGAGGTTTTTAAATATTTATATTATGTTAGCATTTAGTGTCACTAAGCTCCACGGGCCTGTCTTACTATGGTCTATAAAAATATGTATTTCATGCAGTCCTTCTCCCAGAGTGCTGCTGTGCTTCATCCATGGCAGAAAGCAGTGTGCTCTCTAGCTCAGGCCAGTGACTTGCTGTATATACTTTTTACCATTTTTCATTCAGAAACTGTTGGTTTACCAGCAAACAGCAGTGAGTTTTGTTTATGCTATTGTTAAGCAGGCTTTGTTTCTTACCTGCCATAGCAATGGAGTTTTCCCACGGCTTTATTTTTGTTTAAACAACAGTTGTTTGCAAATTTGAGTTCCTTCAGGATTTCAGATGCACAGTTAAACTTGGGGCTTTCATACAGACATATAACAAACTGAAAGAATAAATGCAAAAGGGCATTTTCACAATCAAACTTGGTGTGTTCTGGGAACAGGAACATGGAAATAACAACACATGGAAACAGTTAAAACCATTCTGAGTTCCAAAAACCTTTGTTTGCAAAATACCATTTTCAGATTTCCATTGTTTTTAGTAGAGAGGAATATTCCCAATGTTCCTTCATTTCTGCAAGGAATTACCATGTCTTTGACACAGGTGTCATTGTGGCAGGATAACTGGATAAGGATTTATCTTAAGATGGGATGCCTCATATCACCTTAAGGTATTTGTTTCAGTTAGTCATCCTGAACTTCCTTTTTAGACAAAAGAGAGCAACAAGCATTTTTAAACAGCAGATCTCTGTTTAAATTGTTTGTTTTAGAACATGAGGAAATGTGTTCTTGAAACCTGAACTGAGGACAACTACCTCTGCATGGATGTCCACAGTGCCCATGAATCAAGCAAAGAGAGTTACACCTGAGCACCACATTGTCTACTCCAAAGTACAGATAGATCCCAATATGTTGTTCCCACTCACCTCCTCTTCCTTGATTAATCTGTTGCTGAAAGCCATAGAGGTTTGAATTTAAACAGATATTTCCCACTATTCAGATTTACCTCTTGCATGTCTGGTAAACAACATAAGCATTTCCACCAACTTGCTGGTTTTGCTGATTGCAGTGGAGATTCTCTTTAAGAAAGATGCATAAAGTGCTGTTCCTTTTTAAGCTTCCTTTTTTCCCTCTTCCTTTCCCAGGCAGGTGGTATATGCTGGTAAGGCCATGACAGTCCATCAACTCTGGTTATCAGGATGCTTGCTTTATTCCCATTAAGTCTCTTGCAGACATGTGGTTCCAGCTTATCACATCACTTTGAAAGTGGTTGTGCTCTATTGACCTTTTGACCAGTCTTCATTAAAAATTCATTGCTATGCTTCCCCCAAAGAAATGTTTTTTCTTTTCATCCATATTTCAGCCCTGTAAAACACTAAAATGCATTTTAAACCCTTTTTGCCCATTCAGAAAAACACTGAGAAACTGTGCTTCTGCAGCACCTCCTACCTAAGAATGACAGAACCCATCACAGGCAGGAATACATTAAAGAAAAGGAAATATCATACTCAAAACATGGGCAATATAGGAAAAATTCTTTGTGAACTGCAAACCCTCACTCAGCAGCACTGTGGTGGTATTTAGTACCTTCTACATGATGTTCTTTTTTATTTCTTTTCTCATGTCCACTCTTGTGCCTTAAACATAGCAACCCATAGCAGCACATTCCTCTCGCTTCTCTGAGAATTGATTTATCACCATGAGGATAGTTTATTATACAGCCTCATGCTGTAAATCTTTCTTGCTCTAATGGCTGATAGAAGTCTGGCACCACGGTGAGTTCCTGCTCATTTACTCTCTGGATATCAGGTATGCTGCTGATGTGAGAATGAGCTTCCTGGGAAGTCTCCTTAACATAGAAATGTGAGACTCAAAGAATTCGATTCTGCTGGGATTTTCCTCATTAATTAGGGTTCTGAATGGTTTCACAGCCTTTTTTTCCTTCATCATCATTTTTATTGCATCCTAAGTTTTATAGGGGAGCTTTTTTTTAAAAAAAAGCACACAGAAAACAAAGAACCAAGCAGTAACTGTGAACTACTGCCTCAGTAGGACTGTTTGTTCAACATAGTCATACAGAGCCATTCTGTTTTAAAAATGTTTACAGCTTGAGTTCTATTAAATATAGTTTGTCTTAATGCAAGCAATAATCAACAACTTATACATCTGTGAGGGAAGGAGGAGGGCTGGGAAGGCAAGGGGATGTCACATATACTTTAGGATGATTCCTGTAGTCTCATGATTTAGGGTCTTAGAAGGGGTATTTAATACACTACGGGAATTGCTTGTCAGTGCAAGAAAGGCTTAATTCATAAGCTCTCTGGTGCTGTAGAGCACTTTAAAGTCCTCACGTTGAAGGTTCCCCTGTAGTGCAAAGTGCTGTCAGCAGGAAGAAGCAACACAGTAATGCAAAAGATGGCTCTTGGAGGCTATGTCTGAATGGAAGTCATAAATGTAGCTGCAGATCATTTAACCATGCTTGAGCTAGCAGCACATACTGTTTTGGCTAAGACTGGCCCCACATCCACCCCAGTTTGAAAGCTGAGGCAGTACAAAGGAAAATGGCAATGGTTTTTCCCCCTTTACTATTTCAAAGAGCTCCTGTATAAAACTGGCAACTGGTTAACGTTCAACTCCAGGAAAACTGAGAGAAAGCTCTGCAGAGTCTCACTTCCATAGTATCTTGGATGTTAGGAGAATTTGCTTGACTGAAAGGGTTGTCATGCACTCATACAGCCTACCATCAGAACGGTACAGTCACCATCCCTGGAGGTGTTTAAGAGAAGGGTAGATGTTACATTGGTAGACATGGTTTAGTGGTGATGATAGGACTAGAAAAAAGTTAGACTCAATCTGAAGGCCTCTTCCAGCTGAAACAGTTCTATGATTCTATGATTCTAAACTGCTCTATATTAGGCGATAGCTGTTTTCATGGAGCTTCTCATAGGTCCTTGCAATGCAGCTTCTTATCAGGCAGCTACAGCCCTCATGTCTGTATCTGTTTCTGAGTGTCCCGGTGCTAACCAAGCACAAACCTAACTACAGGGACATCCGCATTCTCATACTTAAATCATTGCTGTTCAGTCTATTAAGAATGTAAGTCTCAACCTAATAAAGCTTCAAGAGGAGCAGGTTTTTTTACAGCAAGTTGTCCATCAAGCAATGTATTAACATGAACTCATGGGCTCAGTTTTCTGTTTTCAGTAATTTTCTTTCTGACTTTATTAACAAATGTAAGTTATGTTTCAAAATATTTATCCTGTGTTCAAACCTTACTCCCACAATATTTGCCTTTGGTGGGAACTCACAAGTAGTTGGGGGTGTGTGGAGGGCTGCTGTTCCCACCACATTTTGTAAGTGGAGGGAAAAAGAACCCCTGCAAAGTTCCTGCAAGATACATTTCAATGTACTAAGATGGTCAGGGGTCTGGAGCCCTACTAGAAGATGCTGAGAGATAGATCTGTTTTGGCTGAAGAGGAGAAGACTGAGGGGATGTCTCATAAATGCTTACAAATATCTAAAGGGCATATGTCAAGAGGAGGGGAACAGATTTCTTGGTGGTGCTTATTGTCAGGACAAGGGACAACAAGCACAAACTGGAAGACAGAAAAAGCTTATTCACTTTGAGGGTGGCAGAGCACTGGAACAGGCTAGACAGAGAGCTTGTAGAGAGTCCTTCTCTGGAGATATACTAAACCCTCTTGGATACATTCCTGTGTGATCTCCTCTAGGTGATCCTGCTCTAGCAGGGAGGTCGGACTACATGATCTCCAGAGGTCCATTCCAACCCCTGCCATGCTATGATTCTGTGATCAGAAGATAAGTGTGGCTCTTGACCCTACATGCAGAGGCCTCTGTTAGAGTCCTGCTTAACCAAGTAAGGTCCATGGTGGGAAGGAAGGATTTGCAGCTTGTTGCTGTAGTAGAAATGGTTGTGATTTCACAAGGGGAGAAGGGAGAAGGGGGCTTCCCCTCTGCTGGGAGATCAACACCTTTTTCTCAACACTTATTTCTGGTTTCCTCAGCCTAGACATATCAGACATCTTGATCACATTAAGTTGCCCCATAAAATAAGGGAATGAGACCGTATTGGAGGATGGCAGCACTAGGTTAAGTAGTGCTTAAGAGCAAGTTTTCAGGGAATAAGTTTCCCAAATAGAAGGCTGCAGCTTTGGGAATTGTCAGGGTGGTTCTGGGGAAGAATGTTGAGACTGATTTTCTCACAATGAGGACTATAAAAGTAATTGGTGAAACCCATGTGGCAAGCCTTCTGGTGATCTCTACACATACACTGGGTTTTTGGATACCAGTTTTGAAAACAGGAGTAACTATCTTTCCACAAACTGAAATGCCTCTTCACTTTCCTTTGCATTTCCCCTTTTATTTAGTGTCAGACCCACACCAGCTCTCTGGTGTGCTTCCCAGCCACAGACCCTGCTGTACCTTCTCAAAAGATAATATTAGCATTCATTATTCTAGGTTGGAGGAACTTCTAAGATTACAGCTTCATTCCTTTCTGTCACAGATTACTGCTTCTCTAGTTGAAGCACGTGGCTGTAGATTTTGCTGAAGGAGCTATGAAGCATTCCTGGGTTTCTTCACACTTTGCAGCAAGTAACCCAGAGATATGGGAAGTAGGTGTTTACTGGTCAAATAATTTGATTTCTCCCAGTAAGAACCTTCCATATTCAGGAGCTGTTCATTAAGTCCTTTTAATTTTGGCAAGTTTCTCAGGAACTTATTTGGTCTCTTCTTTCCCTTTTTGATTTTCATACACTAAGAAAGCCACTTCCTGAGTATTTTCAATTGAGTCCACTGCCCTGGAAGGCAAATCCTCATGGGGTCTCCACTCAGCAGTCATTAAAAAACTTAATTGCATAATGTCTGTGCCTTTTGATTTTTCTGCTAAAATCATCCTTTGTTTAAAAACAGTTCATTTGTGTTTGCTCACCTGGTCTACTTACAGCCTATCAGACCTGGCATTCGTCTTTGTGTCTATGACAATTTGAATTAATTTCTCTTAAAAATAGTTGACCAGGAAATTGCATCTGGTCAACAATTGTGCTTTCTGTTGAAATCCCACTGCAGTGTATTTTCAAGCAGCAGTAACAGTGCCCCACTCTGTTAGAAGCAACTCACAAAAGAGGTGAATTATATATATCCCTTTTACAGGTACATCACATAGCATGGCAACAGGAAGATTATGGCAGCTAGGGCTTGATGAGGTAATGGAATCACAGAATATCAGGTTTGAAGGGACTTTAAGGATCTTCTGGTCAGACCTGACTCTTTTTCTGCAAAATGTTCCTGCATGACAGGTTTTAGGTTTTGTTAAGAAAGCAAAGGATGTTTACACCTTAAGGTTCTCCCTGTAGCCCACTGAATTTTAGAGGACTCATGTTAGTTACAAAGTGAAAAAAAGTGCATGGCATTTGTATGTAACTGTAGATTGGTATGGATTTTATTACAGATTGTTAATTTCCCTTCAGGTTTATCCTTATTTCATGAGCCATCAGGTCATATCATGAACCAATGAACTCCAGAATGGAGATTACTTCCTGAAGAAAGGCATCTGTATTTGTGTGACAGTCACAAAGTTCCAAGCATTCATTTCCAGTACTGTAATTTGCAGGGGCCTCATTACCTGACATAGATTATGGAGACAGCACATCCTGTAAAGGCATATTAATAGTTTATTTTATTTCCTGCATCAGCTTAGACATTCTTGTTGGTCACTCTGACTTCTGGAAATGATCACACTTCTAATGTTCAGTGTTTGGTATCATAGCACAAAAATGATAAGTATACAGAGCAAAAGTCATGTAGACTTTTGCCTGGTTTTAGCATTCTGTCTAATGCTTGTTCAACATTTCTGTCCTTTCTTATTTGTCTCTCAGCCCTTCCATGCTGTGTGAGTGCTGTGTGTGCCCTGCCCAATAGTGCTGAAAGTTACTAACTCTTGACAATTTGAGAGCAGGCAGAGGAGGCATCTGTTGTATGTTGCAGGGTTTTTTTAATGCCTGGTGATAATGTGGATCCAGATACTTTGATCTTTAAGCTGTTTGACTTCATGGAAGAGATTCTGACTTATGGGTGTCTAGGCAACTTCCATCAGCTCATAAATCTAAATAATCCTCAAATTCTCCTACTGGTTCTATGATCTCCTAAATTATACAGTCTAAAGTATTTTTCAACTGTTCCACAAGTCTTTGGAAATGGTGAAAGCTGAACCTGTAGTGTTCTGTTCCTTTGGCAGGAAGGGCACAGGCAACATGTGTAGGCCTGAGCAGATGAAGATGATTTTCACCTGCTTTGTTCTTGGGTAGATGTTTCTCATGCTTACCATCCATTCTTATTAGTCTGCCTTTATTGAAAACCTCCCCTCCACACAGCATAAATTTTGCATCCTACATTAAGCTCTCACTGGTGTTGCAAAGGTCTGTCCATGGCAGATTTCAATGAAGACATGTATTTAAATAAATTTTTGTTAATAACTCCTGTGGTTTAGAAGAGGCTTTTTGTTACCACTGGAATACAATAAAAGCCTCTTTTGACCACTTCTGATGAAGGGTGAACTCTTTCCATGTCTGTATGTGTTCAGAGTATGTGAGCAGTACCTGTCCATGAGCCAGTCTCTGCTCATTCTTCCTCAAACTGGTCTTGACATTTAAAATGTACTTCGAATTAAGGACTACCTCACATTTCAGATCAGTGCCTTACAGGGGCCTCCTTTCCCTGATATTATGTGTGATTGAAACAGTGTTTCTTTCAGACTTACCAGATTTTTGAAAAGCATGATTTGTAGAAGAAATTCTACTCTGTCCATAATGTTTTGACTAAGCAGATGAGGAAGATAAGGAGAACTTCACACTGACCTCTCCTCTTCGGATCTCTGTGTTAGGCACTTCCAGCTGAGTCCTTTTGGTGTTGTTCAGACCAGATATGAGTTTTCACCAGATTTTCTCTGTAGAATGTCTCCAAGAAGGGCTATTTCATTGCATGTATATTAGCAGGTTAAAATTGCCGAGGCACCTATCAAATCATAATGACTTTCACTACTGTCCTCTGATCCAAATCCTGCATGGCCAGCAGTGACACTTTGCAGCCAGAGGGAAACAAAGAACCATTACTTTCTGTGTGCATTCCTGATCAGGATGTATTTTGATAGTTTGTGCTAGGAAGAAAGGTTTATGAGGTTTATGAGTGCCTCTGGCAACTGGTGGTGTGAGCAGCACACCTATAAATTCTAAGTTGGCAATATCAAACAAAAAATATTCTCTGGCTATAGCCTGAGGTAACAGTGAGTGGGAAAAGCCAAGCTGCACTACTAATCCATAACCACAGAAATGACCTCCATTCCAAAACAAACACTACATAAAATTTTAAAAGCTGCCCAGCTAGCCCAATGTATGTAATAAAATGCTAGTAGTATAATTCAAACCAATCTTAGACGTTGTGATATATTGCATTTATACTGTTCTGTATCAGCAATCGCTAGCCAAGAACAAAGGTCGACAGCCATTTGGGAGCTCATTCAGCTCTATGAATACTACCACAAAAGCATTTTTCTTTGGTGGAAGTAATTGATACACCTATAGAATAATGCAAATATACTAATTTCAGAGAATTTTCTGTACTTTAAAATGTCAGAGAGAAAAATTTGTTAATTTCAATATTGTTATTGTGGATTTCACAATGTTATAGCTCAGAGAAAACGCTAATCTTTGAGATTTGGCAGAAGTGGCATATGAGATGTGATAAACACATTATATGGTCTGTAGATATATCCCCATCTGTTGATAAAATAAAATTATAGAAAATGTTGGAATGAAATGAAACATGTTCTCCCTAAAATAAATTTACTTTAGTAAGCAAAATGCAAAATGAACAGCAGTTTACATAAGACATTCATTCATTTCCAGGAAGCTTGCAGAAATCACAGGTATTGACACTTCCAAAGAAACACATTTGAAAGAAAATAATGCTGGAAATACTGCTGCCAAGATCTAACCGGAAAAAGCATCTTTTCTTGTATTTTCTTGACTTGGCAGCAGATACTTACCTGATGTATTTCTTTGCATGTAGCTTACACTTCAGGTTGTTTTCCCCAAGGACAACCTCTACTCACTCAGCAGAGTGTGCCAAGTTTTATAGCTCATCCCTCTCCTGGGGTCCTTTGTATTCCTCTGCCTTTGACTTCCCACTTCTCTACATGTCATCTTCTTTGACCTTATTTCAAGGATACCTACAACACAGCTCAGACTGTAGAAGGTCAAACAGTGCAGCTAAGCTTGACTTCATCCAAAGAACTGATCCAGCCAAGAAACAAGCCAGTGAGGAACAATAAAGGGGGAGAAGGTATCTCTTTCCAGCCTGATCCACTTCCTGATCCACTGTACCTGGCATATGGAAGAAGCCGTACCTGCAGGACAGGGAGAGTCCATGTTTGGCTGGATCAAGTGGAAAGGAGGGCTGATAGCCCAACATGGGTTTGAAATGCCTGAACTTGTATAGATGTGTGGTGTTTACATCTGAGCCTGGAACCCAGGGTGTGTTTGTTACCAGTGGAGAGAAATAACTATGTATTACTGCAGGAACATTTTCTCTCATTAGGTATCCTAGATATGCAAGACTACATAGTTCAAATTACTTTCTCCACCAGTGCCTGTTTACATGTTTCTATTGGCAATAAAAGTATCCTGGGGTGATGTCTATGGATTTAGATATCTGTATCTTAGACAGCTGAAGCATTGGGAGAGACAATCTGGGTTTAGTGGTGCATTTCCATGCTTAGCATGTCCTGACCAATGGACTTGAAACACATCTGCGCATTGCTAAATAGTTAAATGACACGATGGTATGTACAGGCTCCTTACTTGACTTTCCTCAATGGGATTCAGTTCATTTGGGGACATACTTGACAAGAATCAGTAAGCATTGAGTTTCAGTCTTCAAAAGATGTTTTTACAAGATGTTACACTTCAAATGCTAATAAATCAGATATTTAATTCAGCAGGTCACACCAGTCTTTTATTAGAAATTCAGACTTCATCTGAGTTCTCTTCTCCCCTATAAGACACAGAGAAAACCATGATAAATGGAGTGTCAAGTGTGATATACAGATAAATGTTGCCATGAAATGTGTTTCTCTGGAATTTAACCAGGCCTATAAGCCAGTTTATCACTGTAACATAGATTTAGTAGTGGTAAAGTCAATTCAAAATGTCTTATTTCTGTATCTAAGTACTTGTCAGTATTCTTTTGCACGAGATGTATGCAACTATAATGTTTTTGAAACTTCTGAAATAATTTTAAGGCTTCACAAACTTGCACAACTAACTTGTAGGTAAGTGTATGTTTCTACCGTAAATAGCACTGAGCTTAAGTGTCTTGTGTAATAAGTGCCTTGAGTTCCCTTAGCCTCCACATCCTCAATTTCACATTGATTTTTACTGTAGTGGGTAGATAAGGAAAAGTAAACTTGCTAATAAAATCAAGGAAAGCATCTAGTCTTTCCCTAACGCAGATATGGACTTTCTGAGAACTGTTTAGACTAGCATTATGAAGTGTCACTTTTTACTTATCAGCTGGAACTGGTGCAAAAGTGGGCTCTCCAGCACTGCTTTGCTGTAACAGTGACTGGTTTCTGGAGATAGAGTTCAGTCAGGTGATTCACTCAGGGTGTTATGACAGCTGTATTCTTATATTCTTCCCTGGTTTCACAGGAGTCTCCCTAGATAAGGCTTTGAACGACAGAGCTAATAGGATGCTTGTCAGCAACATGGCTTTACTTGTTAAGAAGCTGGGGGCACTCAGATGATGGTGGTGCTACTCCCAGTTTCTTTCATTTGGATATTGCTACTACAGAGAACTGAGTGAACAGCAGTGTTTTGTTTGATTTCTACAGGGCAACTCTTGATTCCTGTGCTTTGAAAAGAGGATGCTTTCAGCAAAGTTCTAGAAAGTCACAGGATGTGAGTTGTCCCTTCTCATTATCCATAGGAAAACAGGTTTGTTGAAGAACCTAGTTGTGTGCTTCAAGTTCTCCGTGTTTTCTGTCTGATGTGACCCAACGCTGTCCAGCTTAGGTCCTGTTGACATATCTAGATTTCTTGGGAAAAGTCTGTTGGAAATCAGAGCTTTATAAAGTATTCACCTTTGGTGAGTAGTTTGTCCTGTCCAGTCCATCATCATCATCATCATCATAATCTAATTTAAAAAGATTGTACAAATAAGCAGCATGAAAATTTTGCAGTTTGAGGACCCCTACACTTTCATGATAAAACCAGCAACACAGGTTTTTCTCAAGGACAGTCCTGAAGGTAGAATTACTGACTTTATAACATTTGAGGGGTATTGGATAAAGATAAGTGTTTGTGATTTACATGTACCTGTCTCATAACAATTCTCATACTAAATACATCTTAGCAGCTGTAGGTGGGTGAGTAGCTTTTCTTCAGGCTGCAAGGTGACCGTATGCATTTGCTTATTTTACTGTCTGCTGAAATCATGTGTTACACAGAATTATGGAATCACAGAATTATTGTGGCTGTAAAAGGCCTCTAAAATCATTAAGCCCAGCCTATGTCCTAACATCACCCCAATAAGCTAGACCATGGCACTAAGTACCACGTCCAGTCTGTCCTTAAACACCTTCAGGGATGGGGACTCCACCACCCCCCTGGGCAGTCCATTCCAGTGTCTGATCACCCTTTCTGTGAAGAAGTGCTTCCTGACATCCAACCTAGCCCTCCCCTGGTGCAGCTTCAAACTCTGCCCTCCTGTCCTATCACTAACTGCCTCGGAGAAGAGCTCGACCCCCACCTATCTACCCTTCAGATAGTTGTAAAGAGTGATAAGGTCTCTGCTGGGTCCTCATCACACTTTCCCTCCAGTCCCTTCATCAGCCTCCTTGTTCCTCTGGACCCACTCCAGCCCCTCAATCTCTTTCTTGAAGTGAGGGGCCCAGAATTGCCCCCAATACCCAAGGTGAGTCATCACCAGTGCCCAGTACAGGAGGAGAATTACATCCCTAGTCCCACTGGCCACGCTATTCCTGATACAAACCAGGATGCTTTTGGCCTTTCGTACCACCTGGGCTCATGTTCAGCCAGTTGTCAACCAGTACTGCCAGATCCCTCTCTGCCAGGCTGCTCTGCAGCCACTTATCCCCCAGTCTGTAGCTCTGCAGGGTGTTATTGTGGATCCTGCACTTGGCCCTGTTAAACCTCATCCCACTGGCCTCTGCCCATTGACCCAGCCTGTCCAGATATCTCTGCAGTATCTTCCTCCCCTTCAGCAGATTGACACTCGCCCCCAACTTGGTGTCATCAGTAAATTTACTAAGGGTAGTTGTGATCCTCTCATCCAGGTCATCAGTAAAGGTGCTGAATAGAACTGAGCCCAGCACTGATCCCTGGGAGACACCACTGCTCACTGGACTCCAACTAGATGGGGCACCATTCACAACCGCTCTCTATGCCTAGTCATCTAGCCAGCTTTTAACCCAATGAAGAGTGTGCCCATCCAAGCCATGGGCTGCCAGCTTTTCCAGAAGGATTCTGTGGGAGACCGTGTCAAAGGCTTTTTTAGAACAGGTGTTACCCTGGACAACTCCAGAACATGTGCAAAAGATATCTGGTCAATAAAAATCATCACTGGCACTTAAGACTCTCATTAACCTGGAAGATATCTTCTTTTCCAGGGTAACATTTTTCTGTTTAAAATGTTGCTATATATTCATCAGCAGAAATATTTTATCTGATTGACTTTTATGTGTTTATAATTTTCTTGCCAGTCATTTATTTTCCTGCAACTACTAAGCGTCGTCCTGCAAGTCCATTTTTTATTAGAAGATAGCCAACTGCATGAAAAATCTTTGAAAGCAGCTTTTCACGTTATTTATTGCAGGATGACTGAGCCAGCAATGTGCTCCTTTGGCCCAGAGGGCCAACAGAATCCTGGGGTAGATCAGAAGGGAGCTGGTTATCAGATCAAGAGAGGTTCTTCTCCCCCTCTACTCTGCACTAGTGAGACCACATCTGGAGTATTGTGTCCAGTTCTGGTTCCCTCAGTTCAAGGACACAGAGCTGCTGGAGGGTGTCCAGCATAGAGCAACAAAGATGATGAAGGAAGTAGAACACCTCCCTTACGAGGAAAGGCTGAGGGAGCTGGGTCTCTTTAGCTTGGAGAAGAGGAGGCTGAGGGGTGACCTCATTAATGTCTATAAATATGTGAGGGGTGGGTGTCAGGAGGATGGAGCCAAGCTCTTCGCAAGGTCATCTGGTGGTAGGACAAGGGACAGTGGGTGCAAGCTGGAACAGAGGAGGTTTCGTATAAATATCAGATGGAACTTCTTCACAGTGAGAGTAACGCAGCATTAGAACAGGCTGCCCATGGGGGCTGTGGAGTCTCCTCTGGAGATGTTCAAGACCTGCCTGGATGTGTTCATGTGCAACTTGGTTTAGGTGATCCTGCTGTGGCATGGCATTGGTCCCTTCTGATCCCTAATGATTCTCTGATTGTCATATGTGGTTGAAGGATCAGCCTGTACCATATTGTACCTAACTGCTTTAGTACAAGGTAGCAGGCCAGCTCCAAATAGGGGTTGAGGTCTATTGTAGTGTTTTCCTATGTCTGCCCTTGGCAGCCCCAGGAAGTGTCCAGTGCATAAAGATCACACACTTTTATATCATATTTTCCTATCATGCTCTTCTTTTTTCTGCTTAGAGTGGGCACATGTCTTCCTTGAAGGATGGGATTGAAATCTGATTGTCTCTTCTCTTGTTTTTTCACATTGGTGGCTTGAAATGAAGCTGCAGAGAGGGTGGCGGGAAAATAATTCAATGAGGCTCGGGTGGTTTGGCTCCAAACCTGACTGATGCAGCCACAATGAGCGAGGGAGACCTCAGCAAGAAGCAGTTGGTGCCTCCCACCCATCATCAACATAATCATGTAATGAGTTTGGGCAGCGACACCTGCCTGGCCCTGCCATCGCACAAGGATTAGGCCCCTATCACAGCTAGTCTAATCTGTGACCCAAGGTAGCTCAGCTGTAACTGAGCACCCAATTAAGCCCCACAGTTCTGTTATTATTGGCTGCGTGGCAGGTTATTTAGGCTGATGTTTGAGGCACGGAGCCTGGGAATGAGTCAGTGACTGGAGTACTTCTTTCTGAAAACTGAATGTGTTTGGGACACAAATGTGATATCAGTTATCATAACAGGTTTGTCAAAGTTTTCTGCACATCCAGTCTGTCTGATATAAATCATCATCCTCCTTTCATCTATATTTATATACTCTTGCCTATGGTTTAATACAACAAGTTATTGGCTTCCCCTGATTGTTTAAAAGATAATATTTTATTGTGTGAGTGACCTCAGAGAGACAGGACATGTGAAAGTTTGCTAGCAGAAGGTATCTGCTCTAGATGTCTCTACACAGCAGTTTGATGCAACCAACTACTACCTTTGAGGAGAAAAATTGTCCTGTTTTGACTTCAGGTTTCTTGTTTTCCATGTTGTGTCAATAAGCCCATAGAAATAAAAAGTGGGGTGTCGTAAGACAGAGAAAGTCTGCATTGTTCCCTTAAGATATGGTTTTTATTTGATATTGCCTTGGCTATGATCTCTGCTCCTTTTTGTAAGGATGTGTTTCTTTCTAAAAATATTTTCACCCGATTTCCTTACTTCAGGATACATAGGGAAAGGCTTAATCAGATCAAAGACTACTTTATAGGTTTTGGCTAGGATAGGGTTAATGTTCTTCACAGTAACTACTATGGAGCTATGTTTTGGATTTGTGCTGAAAACAGTGTTGATAACATAGGGTTGTTTTTGTTATCACTGAGCAGTGCTTACACAGGCTGCTGGCTGGTAGGGTGGTGTGAGAAGCAGAAAAAGCCTCTGCACTAAGGGTACACAACAAGAAAATGGGAAGGGATGCAGCTGGAACTGTTGTTGCCAAGTGACCAAAGGGATATTCCATGCCATGTGATGGCTCAACATATAAAACTGGGGGATGAAGAGGGAAGAGACTGACATTTGGAGTAAAGGTGTTTGTCTTCCAAACTCACTGTTACACATGATGGAGTCCAGCTTTCTTGGTGATGACTGAATATCTGCCTGACAATGCAAACAGTGAGATTTCTCACTTTGACCTTTCCCATTCTCTCCTCCATCCCACCAGAGGGAGTGAATGAATAACTCTGTGAGGTTTAGATGCCAGTTTGAGTTCAAACACAACCTTGTCTCAGTTAAAATGCAGGGGGATTACATCCCTCCCCCCCTACCCCGCAACTGCAATGTTGAAATTCTCACAATGTCAAGTCTAAACCTCCCCTAATGGAGCTTAAGACTGTGACCACTTGTCTTGTCTCCAGTGTCCAGGGAGAAAAGACTGACCCCCACTTTGTCTAGTTATAGACTACCTACCTTTTAGGTAGTTACAGACAGTGATGCGGTCACCCCTGAGCCTCCTCTTCCCCAGGCTAAACAGACCCAGCTCCATCAGCCTCTCCTCTTAGGGCTTACCTTCCAACCCCTTTACCATTCTAGTTCCTCTTCTCTGGACTCGTTCCAGCACCTCAACATCCTTCCTAAACTGAGGGGCCCAGAATTGAACACAATGCTCCAGGTGCTGTCTAACCAGTGCCGAATACAGGGGAAGGATGACCTCCCTCACCCTACTGGCCACATCACTCCTGATACAGGCCAGGATGCCATTAGCCCTCTTGGCCACCAGGGCACATTGCTGACTCATGCTAAGTTTACTGTCCACCAGTACCCCCCAAGTCTCTTTCTACCTGAGTACACTCTAGGAACTCCATTCCCAGCCTATAGTTCTGCCTGGGGTTGTTATAACCAAAATGCACAATCTGACACTTAGACTTGTTAAAACTCATCCTATTGGAGTCTGCCCATCTCTCCAGTCTGTCCAAGTTCCTCTGCAGGGCCTTCCTACCCTCAACAGATCAACATGGGCTCCAAGCCTGGTGTCATCTGCAAATTTGTTCATGATGAATTCCAACCCATCATCAATATCATCAACAAAGATGTTGAACAGGACTGGACCTAACACCGACCGATTGGGGACACCACTAGTAACTGGTGGCCAACTAGATGCAACAGCATTTACCACCACTCTCTGGGCTTGTCCATCCAACCAGTTCCTGACCCAGCATAGAATATTCCTGTCAAAGCCCCTTGCTGCCATGTACTCCCACTACAGAAGAGAGTGAGTCTGTTCTCTTCACTGGCTGGTGGTATTTTGGTCCTGTGGAAGAATGGGGGAGCTATGAAGTTCTTGTAGAAATTCCTTTAGCCTGGGATGTTATCGAAGGCAAAGAAATGACCTGCAGAACTTTAAAGATGGGGCCATATTGTTCTAGGCATCCTTAGTGAAAAAACTGTGCTGGTTTGAATGCTGTAAGTCCCCTCGTCTCTTGGTGAAAATCATAAATTTCCATGTGGTTGAGATTAAACATTTTGCCAATGTAAGATGTCTCAAAGCAGTTTGTTGTGTTAACTGCCTCAAAGAGTTTAAAGGGTCAGGATGAGGTGACTTTTGAATTACTGACTTTGACTTGATATTTTTTTAATAAACTGATTAAAACACAAAAATCCTCGCCACTATGTTTAAAGAATAAAATTAGTCAAATTATGGCAGACTCATAATCCTGACGGGGTACCACAGAAAACAGTATTTAATAGGTAATTTACAGAGAAGTGAAAATGAGAAGATAGTTCAATATCACAGTANATCCTGACGGGGTACCACAGAAAATAGTATTTAATAAGTAATTTACAGAGAAGTGATTTGTGGAAAATAGACAGAATTTATTTTGGTTTTATGCAATTGAAAATGTGTTAGAAGGAATAACAACAGCTTCATGAAAGGCATTTGATTAGTATTACACAATATTTTGATGGAGAGATAACAGTTACACCCGTGCTAGTACCTCAAAATGTAGTTGTTTCAAATGTAGAAAATATAGCTGCTTTTACTGCAATCCTGCAGAAATACTCTTCCATTAGAAACCTCCCTCAAAGACTAAAAGCAAACAAGGGTACAGCAAGAGGACACTCTTTGGCCTAGGACAGAATCTGATCATTTGAATATATCTGTCAAAAATGAATTGATTTCTGAATTCATATATTTCTTCTTGGTTTGGGATTTCAAATGTTTTTTTTTGCAAAATCCTTTCAGTGGATCTACTTTTCAGTTATGTTAATGCTTGCTGAAGTGTTCACTGTTCTCTTAGCCTTTTTTCTTCTGTAACATACATAATTTGCATTTGAGGCCATATTATTATGGAAAGTAGAGAGAGCTTTTCGT
This sequence comes from Upupa epops, assembly GCA_013397515.1. Classification (NCBI taxonomy): domain Eukaryota; kingdom Metazoa; phylum Chordata; class Aves; order Bucerotiformes; family Upupidae; genus Upupa; species Upupa epops. The sequence goes on along the minus strand of VZRI01004011.1, from coordinate 399,517 downwards.
CTAAGTGTTGCTGAAAGGAGCATTATTAAGGAGGAGGATTTTTATTGAAAACTTGCTTAAGAGAAACTGCTGCAAACATTAATGTCTGAACAGAAATAGTCTTCAAGGACTAGAGGTGTCATGTACTTCTAAATAGATCTATATTAATTAACTAGAAATAGACTATTATGGGAGTTGCAATCCCATAATACAATTGTCTACAAGCCATGTATAGAGAAATATTATATTCTTAAAATAAGTATAATTTAAATAGTGGCAACATAAATACAAGCATTTTATTCTGTTTTGTGAATGGCAGAGGAGGGCCACAAAAGTGATCAGAGGGCTGGAGAACTCCTCATATGAAAATAGACTGAGAGATTGTGCTTGTTCAGCCTGAAGAGGAGAAGACTCCAGGAGGGCCTTATAGCAACCTTCCAATACCTGAAAGGGGTCTATAAGAAGGCTGGGGAAAAACTATTCAATGTGACATGTAATGGCAGGATGAAGGGTAATGGTTTAAACCTGGAAAAGGGTAGATTTAGGCTGCACATTGGGAAAAAAATTCTTTAATGCGAGTGTGGTATATTACTGGAACAGGTTGCCTAGAGAGGTTGTTGAGGCCCCATCCCTGGAGACATTCAAGGTTAGACTTGACAGAGCTCTCAGCTGTATTCTAGTTAGAGGTGTCCCTGCTTGTTGTAGGGACATTGGACTCAATAACCTTTGGAGGTCACTTCCAACCCAGTACATTCTATGATTCTATTATTTTATGATTCTGTGATTCTATTCTAGAATTGTTAGCAGAGGTGCCTTATTTCTTTTTGTCTTAGATACAAAAATAGACTTGGGCTTAGGCTTCTAGTTTTCTCCTGAGCACTGTCTGGCCAGATTCCCTGACTAGATCTTCCACTGTTCACTTTTTCCTTTTTGGTACTACTTAACCTTTCAGTTTCATGATGTGTTTAGTTTGTTTTGTCCTGTTGTGCTGTTTTTTTTCTAGGAAGTTCTCTAAGTAGCCAAAAGACTGATCCATAATCAAGCAGCCTTGCACACACACATGCATACACTGGTACTGTGAGTGCCTCTGACAAATACATGGTGACAAAAGCATTCCTAGAAACCTTAGATACAGGGAAAGACTTGGGAGAAAAGAGTTGAGCAGTGGTCTGAAATTGTCCTGACAGCCCTGATAGGCAGAGAAGCGACAGGCAAGCAGTTCTTATGTAGTTTTAAAACCATCCTTTCAGCATCCTTCAATAAACATGTTGAACTTTGCAGAAAACCTTAGACTTTGAGCTTTCTATTCGTTTCTGTGTTGCCTCATGACATTCATTTTGGTCAGACATGGAACTCAAAAGGTATTCCTGTTTAGTGTACTGGCCAGATCATCCATTAATGAAGAAGGATCAACACCCCTTAGGACACTAATCCTAGCCTTCATAAAATGAGGTACACATGAGTGTGTTATCTGTAGTTTAACTTCTGCACAGGATCCATATACTTTCATTACATATATGGGGTTTTATGTTATGGATGAATTCTTCCCACCTGACATTCAGAAGCACTGCAGTAGGTTACGGGTTTGCAGGCTTATCTCCTATAAGATAAGTTCTTACCATTTAGGGATCCATCAAGTTAGGGCATAAGCCTCTGCAACGAGGCTCTGACAACAAAGGAAGCTACAATAATGGTAGTGTTAACTTTTCATTCATTTCCAAGGTTATCTAGTTTTATGGAGCAGAAGATAGTGTCAATGATTTTCATGGAGGAATGGCCAAGGAACTTAACCTGAACACCTTAAGGGCTACAGAGTGAGCACATCTTTCTAGTCAATATTGCTACTCCCTCATGTAAAGGCAGCACACATGAGTCTGGGTAGGCCCAATAGCAATGAGGTGTTAATCAGCTGAGCACCTTTAAAGTGAATTATTGCAATAGCTGTAGTCAGAGATCCAAAAGCTACCATTTTAGAGTGTAGTGCTTAAAAAGAACAAAATTATAGAATGACCCAGGCTGGAAGCAACCTCCAGAGGTCATCTAGTCTAAATCCCCTGCAGTGAGTAAGGCCATCCTGAAATAGAGTGGTCTTGTGCATGGAATTATTACTAAGTCTGAAACACCACCTGATGTGACTATGTGATATGGTTGATATGCTGATCATGGAGCAAAGGAGACATCTTGTAGAGGCCTTGGCTACATCTAGCAACCAGCTAGTGGTAGCTTGGGTACTGTCTTGTACCTGGCACATCTTTAGCCTATCATTACGCTTTAAACAGCCCCCTGTAGCTTGCACAGGCTAGAATCATAGCATCACAGAATCATTAGGGACCAGAAGGGACCTCGAAAGATCATCTAGTCCAATCACCATACTACAGCAGGATCACCTAAACCAAGTTGCACAGGAACACATCCAGGCAGGTCCTGAATGTCTCCATAGAAGGAGACTCCTCAACCTCCCTGGGCAGCCTGTTCCAATGCTCCATTACTCTTGCTGTGAAGAAGTTCCCTCTGATATTTATACGGAACCTCCTCTGTTCCAGCTTGCACCCACTGTCCCTTGTCCTACCACCAGATGACCTTGAGAAGAGCCTAGCTCCATCCTTCTGACACCCTCCCCTCACATATTTATAAACATTAATGAGGTCACACCCTCAGCCTCCTCTTCTCCAAGCTAAAGAGACCCAGCTCCCTCAGCCTTTCCTCATAAGGCAGGTGCTCTGCTTCCTTCATTGTCTTCGTTGCTCTACACTGGACACCCTCCAGCAGCTCTGTGTCCTTCTTGAACTGACGGGTCCAGAACTGGACACAATACTCCAGATGTGATCTCACTAGTACAGAGTAGAGGGGGAGAAGACTCTCTCTTGATCTGCTAACCAAACCCCTTCTGATCCCCCTCAGGATTCTGTTGGCCTTCTGGGCCAAAAGAGCACATTGCTGTCTCATAGTCATCCTGCTGTCCACTAGGACCCCTTGGTAGCATGGCAAGAGGCTATAATGCCACTTGCTTTTGCATCGGACAAGGGCCCTGACCTTTAATAATTACTAGACTATTTTCACAATTGCTCATGCTGCCTTAATAGCCATCTGAGAGAGAAGATAGCCTTTTCCTTTCAGGTTTTTACCTTGGGTAACTCACACTGAAACAGCTAGAGCTTGGTAAAGGGATTTCTATGAACTTTCTAGAGCCTCATATGTGTCTGCTTTATGCTGGATCTGCTTTAGTTCTTCCTGGCAGTTAGGAGGAGTGAGACCATGTGATGGATATCAGGAGGGATATGTTTGCAGAGTAGAGAAAATCCAACTTGCAGCCTGCTTTTCTTGGCAAATTAAAACAAGGGTAACAGAAGGGTTAGTACAGAAAAGAGAGGGATCGGATATTGCAGGAGCAGAACAAGGACAATCTGTTGGGGCTTATTTGGAAGAGATGGACTGTGTGTTCTGTTGTAGAGAAAATCAATCATAGAATCACAGAATGGTGGGGGTTGAAAGGGACCTCTGGAGCTCATGGAGTCCAATCCCCCAGTAGAACAGGCTCTTCTAGAGCAGACCACACAGAAACATGTCCATGCAAGTTTTGAATGCCTCGAGATACATACTCCACAGCCTCTCTGGGCAGCCTGTTCCAGTGCTCTGTTACCCTCACTGTGGAAAAGTTTCTGTTCAAATTCTATCTCTTAAATTCTAGTTTAAATCAATTGTCTCTTGTCCCGCTGCTTGGCATCACTAAGAAGTGCCTGGTCCCACCATCCTGACACGCACCCTTTAGATACTTATAAGCATTTATGAGATCTCCCCTGCAGGCTAAACAGACCCAGCTCTCTCAGCCTCTCTTCATAAGACAAATGGTCCAGCTCCCTGATCATCTTGGTGGCTCTGCACTGGAATTTCTCCAGTAGCTCCCTGTCTCTCTTGAAGTGGGGAGCCCAGACTTGAACACAGTATTCCAGATGTGGTCGAACAGGGCAGAATAGAGTAGGAGTCCCTATGACTTTTCCACAAGTCCCTGGCCCCATTCCAGAGTCCTGCTGCCATCCTACTGGAGCTGTATCTTTTTTTGTTTTACTATTAATTGAAAAGTTGTGATGCAGGGACACTGGTCACCAAGCACTATTTTATTTACTCTTTGATAGTGCTGTACAAACATATCTGACCATCCATGAGCATTGTATTTATATGCATAGCTATATGGTGAGACTGGAAGAGTGCTTGCAGTTTTGCCTTTTCTGATGCTCACTGGTTCTGCTACACAGCGAGGTAAACTCAGTGCACCATTCTTAAATTTGCACAGTTATGTTATTAGAATTAGCTTTGGCACAGGTCTTGGTCATTGCAGTATCCTGTCAAGACTAAATCTCTTCAAAGTATGAACAGACATGAAACTTTTAAGCCAAATCCACTGGTGCTGATAGCTTTTAGTTGTCTGTAATCTTCTGGCCCCAGAAGAGATTTTTTTTCCTATCTAGTTTAGTTCATAAAAGCATAGTCTCTGCTTGACATTGGAAATGCTAGGCTTAGGGTAGCTTGGCGTTGTGACACTCTTAGGCACACAGAGCTCGAATGATATAACTTTACTAACCCTCTTGTGAATATAAAGCCCTTCAGACTGAATTTTACATGTAGGTACCCAACTTAGTTACCCAGGTCCTTGTTTGTGCAAATGGGGTGAAACTGAGGGAGGACTTACTTCTACCTAGTGATGTGGAGCTCACTCTAGTGCTGTTTAGGCATGATGTCACCATAGAGGGACCCATAAAACTGAGTCAGGTGTTTGGCAGATTTTCATCTATTCAAATCCTTCTGTAAACTAATGATATGGTCACAGCTTATAAATTTTACAAGAAAGCATTCTCCAGACTTTTCTTGTCAATTGCAGAACTTGAAACTTAACTGTAAATGTTGCAAAAATAATCACAGGGGTTAGAGAGTCTATAAACTGTACTGATAGAAATAGACATTTCCAGTACTTCTTCCCTTCTTTAAGTACTAGCTTTTGTCCATTGATACTTTAGTGTTTGCAAGTAACAGACAGGCACATACAAAAGCCTAAATAAGACCACAGACCAATTAAAATCTTGGAAAATGTGATCATAAACAGCAGCTAGAAATCTCAAAATTAAATATTTATATGTACTAGATATCTTGTATCAGGAGGTGGGCTCTCTTGCTATTATCAGAAGTCAGCTGTGTGTGTGCTTCAAACACTTTTATCCCTGGCAGCAAGAGGCTTGCTTCAAACATCCTGTTTGCTTGTCAGCAGGGCTGATGCACTGTATTATAACAAGCATTCACCACAACTGTCGTTCACAGCATTTTTAGCTATACAAACATAATATGTGAGACTCCCTATCAACACAATCATTACTTATCTGAGGTTCTTCCAGTAAATTGAGCCTAACTACTCTTTCCTTGGGGTAAAATGCAGCAGCCTTTTATTACTGCTCTTGTAAAGAAAGCAGTACTCTCCTCAACAGTGGTAGGATCTGGACAAGAAATAAGTCTCATAGTTGTTTCATTATCTGCCAGCATGGCCTCAGCTTATAGTGCAAGCTATTTTCATTAGTGGTTTATTTTAGTTGTATCCTCAATGCTGCATCTTGCTTGGCTAAGACACTGGTTCCATTTTACTGGTTTGGTCAAAGCTGCTTCATCTACCAGAGGCAGATCTTAGAGACTCCCTAGAATCAGTAACTTCGACTTCTGAGAGAAGAAAAGCAAGTGTGACCAGACTTACTGTGTAGAAAAAATGGGGAAGCTGAAGCTTTGGAAAAGTCTTGTGATATAAACCAGATTTGTCTATATTGTCTTTTTACATTAAGAGACCCTGCATATGTTGGACGCATACTAATATGACTAACACTAATCAACAAAAAACCCAAATGAATTGATATATCCTGGCGCAATCACAGTGTAAAAGGCAACACAATGCTCACCACAAAAACATCTGGTCTAATAATAATAACAATCTGCCTGCTAATACGTTTTCCTTTTCCTCTGTTTTTGTGAAACTCCATTTTTACAACTTAAACCATCATAGAGATAGTACATTTTTATTAATAATATTTATTATGAGTACTATTTATATTATGACTCTGACTTATTTATGAATCTCTACCTATGAGTTGGACTTTTTTCCTTCTTGTAACCCATGGCCAATTTCTCATATAAGGGTTTGCTTTAGAAGAGCTTCTAATTAGGGACTAAATTCTACTTCACATATGAACAACAGTATTGAGATAATAGAATAATTTTTGTTTAGCTGCAATGGTACATTTTTTTAAATTGATTTATTGAATAAAATATTTAATTAGAAGTGTAATAATGGAATGAAGGTTGTCATATAGTAGTAAAGTGTTGCAGATGAGACTATCAACAAATCAGCTCTCTTGTCTCCTCTCCTATCTCTCTTCCAACCTCCAAACAATCAGGTTAGGTTATTCACTTCAAAAGCTGATTGCTGTAAATAGATAACTGCTAAAATGTGTACTACATTGTAATAAAAATCTTAAACTTGAGCTCATTTTTATAATTGTTTAAAGAACAATCCCTATACATAGCAAGGCAATGAATGGGTCAACAAAACAAAGTGTTAGTTCTTATTCTGCCTTTTAGTCAATCATGAGTTTCGTAATTAAGAAGAAAGCATTTAGCTCAGCATTGCTACCTTAAATTAGGCATCATACATTTTGATAACTATGTCTCCACTTACCTGCTATGGAATCTTTGTAGACACCTCAGTATTTCCAAAAGGCAATTTATTCCACCTGTTTTAATCCAGCATGCAGGGAGATTTCAATGCTCCAAATAAGACAAAATGAATTCCTTATTATCAGATATTGAGAGATACTCAAAAGGACTCTCATCAGATCTTTGCTTTCTGCAAGGTCTAGAAGACAAGATTATTGCCTGTTCACAAGTATCCTAAGTATCCCATAGAGGCTTTGACTTTTCATTTCTGCTGATCAAAGTATCTTTAGTAGCTTCTTTTCATGTACTGACAATCAAAAGAGTTGCAAAACACATTCTGTAACCTCCGTTTTATTTTCTGACCTCAAGAAATACAACCACCCAGGCATACATAATTTTTGGCATATACATAGCATGTAAGAGAAGATTTCTTAAAATAATCATTTATTCCTAATTATAATGTGAATGTTTTTATGAAAAAGTCATTGAAATGAAAAACAATCACTGAATTCTTTGCATATTTTATTTTTCTTTTTGATTTCCAATTCACACACATCTGGCATATTTTACATCTTTTGCAATAAAACATGGTTACAATAGCTTAAGGAATTTATATGTCCAAAATATTTCACCATGATCTCAAGATGAAATGAACTTGTCTTCCAGATGTTCAATAGCTTCCCAATTCTAAGCTAAAAACTCAAGATATTGCTTACAGACGGATGATGGATAACTTAATCATTAGGCTGATCCCCATGATTTCTGAATCTTTTAAATACAGACAACAATGGAGAAGGAAATTCAGTGCTAAACTTACTAGTACAAGGTGGATGACAAATAAGTAATCACATCAATAAATAATAATAATATGTTTCTGGTGCAAAGTGCCAATACAAAGAATCCATTATCTTTTTAAATAAATGACTGCAAGTGAGTGTAAATTCTGAGAAAATTACATTCCTGTTACATGCCTCATAGCCCTACCAACACAATATGTACATCTATGACAATACAGTCACCAAATATACAAAGAAGAAACATGAATTAAAGTGTATATACCCCTGGGTGTGTAGTTTGATCGGTACAATGTGCTGAAAATTAATCTAGTAACGGTTACTGCGGTATTGATAAACATGAAGTGCCTTAGTCAGAGTGGCTGCAGGTGAGACTTGTCAGAAGAACCGAAAAGAATAACCTCAGTCACCTTTGCAATGAAGCTAAGGCTGTCAAATAAACCAAGCTCTCAGAGGCAAAGTATGGGAAAAAAAAAATTAATCACGGGGAGCTTTCTTACCCATGATTTGTATGCCAAATGGTAATAATCCAGAAGTATAGCACTTTATTTGTATTGGGAGTCACTAAGCATTAGAAAGCATTAAATTGAACTTCCCTCTTTTCTCCCTTTCTGTCTACTCTTGTAATTGAAAAGGAAGGGGTTTAATTTCTATCATATAAAGTATAAACATGGCAAATGATGGCTTTTTATCCAAATGCTTCATGAGCAGAACTCCACTTAAGAGGGGTAAAGTTTAGATTCAGAAAAGTGAAAAGCACAGGTTGTCAGAATTACTGTTTGCGCCCAAATTCAACCCTTTAACACAAGCTGTACCCTCAGGCAGATCTCCAGTTTGATTTGTGTGAATGCACCTGTTCCTTCAAGACATCAGGTTTAAAGTACATGCAAGTTGTAACTCCACAATAAAATTAAGAAACAGTTTTGTTCTTTATACAAGGTTTTACTTTTACAAAAGTATCCCTTTAAAGTTAAGATGTGCATCTGATGTACAAAGTATCAAACGTATTTTTTTATCTCAGCTTGAAAAGAGCCTGGAGATGGGATGCATGTTCGGTTCAAAGCCTAAATATTGAAATAACTGGACACAAGGTTCAGCAGAATTTTCAAAAGTCTCTTATGGCGCATCCTACTACCTTTCTCAATAAACAAAGATATATGAAATAATTACCAAAACATTTCCTAATTCATATAATTTACATGATACAAGCTTGCTTTTCAGCAGCTGGTGTTCAGTTGTGAAAAAACACACAAAGTAAAATGGTTGCTGACTACAATGTACAGCTATTGCTGGGTGTAATGGAATGTACAACGGAGGTCAATGCAGACGTGGTTTTCCACCAGAGACTACACTTTTCATTGCAGCACTTGTGCTCTCAGCTTTACCTGGGCTTTTAGTTCTTCATTCCTCCTCAGTATCTGTTCTGATGTTCATAATGCCACCGGTTAAAATCTATATTAAAAGCTACGATGCTGCCAGAAGCCATGCCAGTAATCAGAGTTCTGAAAAAGATAGGAAAAAAATGGTCCCATTAATTGTCTCCTACCTTCTCAAGCACTGGTTTACTATAAAGTTTACTAAGCACTCTTGCAGCACTGACTAATGACTGCTCATGGGTAGGATTCAGTTTGCTATGGAGACACTACATTTAGGTGTTGACATATAAGCCAAATTTCCATGTTTCCATTATAGTCAAGGAAGATAAAGATGTCCATTCAGTTGCCTTCATAAAGGTGGAAGCATCATGCCATTTGAGATGCTGCCATGCATCTTGACTTACTACTAGCGCCCCCTCCAGAAGGCTGTTTAGAAGTATCTATTTTCTTCAGAAACTTATCACAGAATCATAGAATATTTAGGTTGGAAGGCAACTCATCTACTTCCAACCCCCTGGGAACAATTTGCACCGGCCCAGGGCTTCGTCCAACCTGGCCTTGAACAGACCCCTGAGAAACACCAGTGGACATTTAGCCACTGACAACAACTCTTTGAGTGTGACCATACAGCCAAGTCTTTATCCACTGAGTGGTCCATTTATCAAACCATGACTCATTATTTTAGAGACAAGGATGTCATGCAGGACAGTTTCAAATGCCTCATATAAGTCTAGGTAGATGGAATCAGTGCCTACATTTATCCGCCAATGCTGTAACCTCACTGTAGAAACCCATCAAACCATACAAAATCCAAACTTTGCTTAATTATGTGACTAAACTTAAGCAGGCACTTAAAGCAGTTTGCACAGCTGAGGATTCCCAGCTGGGTATTACAGTAAAGCATAGAGAAAACAGGCTGTGTAAAAATATCTCTTTGAACAGAGCCCAGTCCTGTATGAATAAACTGGCAAAACTGCAGAAGCAAATAAGCCTCTTCTAGTAAGTTAGTCTCAATTAGGCTTACGTTTAAGACAAAGAGCTTGTTTCAAGTAATCATGTACATGAGTGTATTAGTTCTGTATTTTGTTTCTAGGTGTTTTTCTTTCTTTACAGAATGTTCACCTAACACAGAAAGGATGAAAATTTTAAGAAAAATCCTTGGCATTAATGTTATGGGTTCTCTGCAAACCTTGAGTTTGTATATTAATATGAAATGCAAGATTGATGCATAATGTAAGCAGCTAATCTACTAATAACCCTTGCATAAATGCAAGACATAGGCTTATATTATAATCACAGAACAATAGAAGATAGAGGGATCATGTTCATACAGCTTTTACATTAACAGAGTGTATTTCAGTTCCACAGTATGAAATTCTGGGCTTGCACAGTGACTCTCCATTGCTCAATAAGCAAAAATGAAAGAACACACTTGCTCCCAGTGGATAGGCCTAGTGATAACATTACAAATTATAGTCTACATGCAACCTTAAGAACATCTCAATTTCTGCACAGCTGGAATTGAGAAATGTACCACTAGCTCCTGTAAATGATTTTAAGGCAATCTGACTATTTTATTCATATTTTGCTAGCTGAATCTGTGGTGTACTGACTCAATAACATAAGACCTCTTATTAATGCTAAGTGCTTATGCTATGAGACTCGATCAGAAAACAAGGCTTAGTCAGATAAATTAGGAACAGCTAGGATAATGATTTTGTACCATATCCATACCATAAATTCATAGCTAAAAGTTCATGAAGATGTATACTTTGTGCAGTTTTGCCATTTACACAAACACATTAATGACAAACTCACCTCTGATCATGAGACAGATCCATAGCTCTTATGCCAGCATCACATCCAGGGTAAATATAGAGCTGCTTGAAGTCACAGGCCTGCCATACTTCCACCACACCATTGTCTCCCCCAGTCACCAGGTTCTGCCCATCACTGCTCAGGAGGATGGCCTTCAGGAAAGATGATGAGACCAAAGCACACAGTTAACTTTTATGAAAACAGGTAGATATTACACAAATTCAATCAACTTATTCATTTTGCTCTGTTCTCTTTACATTTGAAGAACAAGGATCTCACTCCTCTTTCTCTCCAGCCAAAAAATGAATAAACAAATTTTGGGTATCCAAATTGTAAATGAAACAATGTTGTGGCTTTCAACATGATTTATAATCAAAATTTGCCAAGATGTGAATTGAGCACACATTTTACTGTTTATCCTACAATATTTGGTGGCATCACTAACAGCTCAAGCAGAGCAGAGATCTGCATTCCTATTGCTGTTTGGAGTGCCGGTGACAGAGCACAGCTCTGAAGGGGCAAATTCATGTCTTGACTAACAAATAAGAATGGGTTTTTTTCAGAGCATTTTGTTTTAAAGAAGTATTCTCTACTGAAATTTAATTCCAAACAAAAATTACTAGAATTGTGTGGGATCATAAACAATTCGTTCTTATTTATTCTGGAAAAGCTCAAGTGCATTTTTGCACCTGGAAAAGGAGATGAGAGAAATTGTTTGTATTAACTGATTTATTCAGGAGATGGCAACTTTACTTATGTGATTTTCTTTAAAGCACATGGCAAATAAGTTGATTTTTATAAATAAAGGTGAGACACAACAAACTTTGCTTGCATTTAGATTTACCCTGGTTGAATCATTGATCTCCATCTGAGCTAAGAGTTTGCCATTAATGCTGAAATTGCTGAATCGTCCTCGTTCGTAGTAGATGATGCAGTGACCTTCACTAGACACTGAAATTAAGCGTGGATACAAGCAGTTTTCTGTTCCTTCCAGGGCTCTCAGCAAATCTCCAGTAATTGTGTGTACCAGACAAGGACCTTCTGTACATGAAAACACAACATATCATACAGTTGCTGCTTTTACAAACTATACACACTGGGCACAAAGGCAATGCATTATACACATTTATACCACATAAGTCCTGCACAGATATAACAAGATGCAATGTTTTGTTTAAAGAATCGAAAATATGTAACAGAAAAGGAAAACCAAGAGCTACCATATTAAGGAAACAGACAACATGCCTACAAGTGCTGGTTTATTGTTTCCCTAAACTGGTAGGATTTTCCATTGATCTATCTTCTAAAATATTCTGTCCTCTTTACCCAGCATTCAGGAGCCTCACCCTTACTGTTTCCCGCCAACAACCTGAACTCTTTCACCTGCCCATTCACATTAAATAGATGGGGCCCCATCACTGACTAGTAAGAGCAGCTCCCTGAGGGCACATAATCGTATCACTGCTTGTTTCTCCTACAGACAATGGCAGTTCCTGTAGATCCTCTCCCCAATGAATATGTTCTATGCATAGAATTCAGTCCCAGATCATTTAAACAATGGGAATCAACTGACAGCCAACAGTTGCTATATCTGGAATGTAAGAGTTTTTAGCTGACCGCTCTGTAACTACATTTACTCTGAAGAAATTTTAATAAGAGATTTCAATATATTTTCATTACTGCTGATGAAAAAAAATCCCAAACAGGTATGATACCTACAATGTATATTTTTAAGATGCCAAACTAGGCTACTTCTGTTTCAAGATCTATGATAAAAGGTCTTTTTAAATTGAGATATTTTTTGTCTTCTGTGACAAATGTAATGAGTCATAACAAATACTAGATGTTTTCTTTTATGAATTACAGGATACTTCTGGGCAGCACAATAATGCCTTCCTTATGAAACTGGCTCTTGGTCCTGAATGTAAATTCATACTGGCAGACACAGCCACCTTCTAACTTCTCTGAATTTTACACAGCAGCTGAGTTTGTCCAGGTAGAATGAATCACAGCATTAGCGTATTTTTCTGTGAGACCTCTGGTAGAGGTTTTTATCTGTGTTGGCATAAAGCCTTATGCAGAGAGAAGACCCCAGGTCTGACTGGATTCATGTTATACAGTCACAGTGGAATTAACTTATTCTATCAAATAGTTGAATTTCAGCTTTGTAAGTACTGAAGTGTCAGAATGTTAAAAGAAGTGATGCCTCCCTCCACTTTCAGAATAATTGGCATGGTAGATTTTTTTCAAGTGTAATACCTTCATAGCTGAGGGGTCATGGACACAAAGAAAATCTAACTTAGAACGCTACAGTGCAGGCATACAGACCACTCATCTGTGTTGGCATTGAACAAGAATATGCAAACACCAACCTGACAAACAGGGTTTTTCCCAAAGTCCTATAGATGCTGCCTCCCTCCAAGAACTCAGAAGGTTCTTGAGTGCTGCACATGTTATCACAGTGCTATAGCCATCTTTAGAGGGACAGGATCCCCACGAGGGAACCGAGGTGGGACAGCAGAGCAATGCAGCACTGCCATGAAATACACCCTAACAAACTGGAGAGGAACCAGAAAGGACAGAAACTAAAGAAGGAGCTTTACAACAGGCATCTACTAGAAATCAGCCATAAGAAAGTGATTTTCTCTCTGCATTTATATATGAACTAGAGTTTGAAGAGGAAGAACATAGGAAGAGCAACCAGGGGATGGTTACACATGTTCTGGATTAGATAGAAAAGGTTTTGGTCCTCCCATTAGCCTCTGTTCTCCAATATCGCCTAAGATACGAAAACATCACATAGTTAATGAAGCAGAAGACAACGAATTATAGCATTTGGTTATTTTAATGATGAAATTTGCAAAAGGCATAACAGCAGTAAAAGTCTATAAAGTCAATACAAATGTCTTGACTTCATTTATGACCATTCTGTAGCATTTCATTATGGGAGTTGATAAGCCATTAGGATTTGAAAATGTATTGAGCTCTGAGCCATGAGCAAAAGTGGGCAGAAGAAGCATCATATTCCTTCTTACCCTCAGAAGTAACAACTCTTTTTTTTTTAAACGGAGTACAAGGATATTCACGGGGCAGATAAAAAGGGTGTCACTATAGACAAGGCAAGTAGGAGTGGAGTTGAAATAAGACAGGAAGATATATAAGGAAGAGGAAGGGTAATGTAAAGAAAGGAAATAATGAAGAAGAGATAACATAGCACAAAAGACGATGAGAGAGAAAGTAGAGAAGGGAAAAGCACAGAAGAAATAAAAACCCACACAGTTCACCTAATTTGGTGAAATTTAGAAAAGAAGCTGAATGAGAGATGGAAGGGATGCAGGCATATAACTGAGGAGAAAAGAAGAAAGTGGACAGAACAGATACAATGGAACAAATGAACGAGAAATAGAACAAGGAGGTGAAGCAAACACTCATTGAGGCATATGCTTTATGTTGATTAACAGTTATACAGAAGACTGTTGCAGTTTTGAAATGGTATTTTGACATCTGCATGATGATCTGTATCCCACAGATTAGTAAAAAGAGAGAAAATATTGAACAGATGGCTCAAAACTTTAATAGAAAAATAAACATGCCAACTCTCTATTATTTGCAGTTTACTACAAGAAAGTACTCCTGAATACAATGCTGCCCACAGATCCTAAACCAAGCAAATTGACCCTGCTTCCCTTGTCTGAAATCAGTCCTCCAAACTGCAGTTCAATTTTAGAACTTCCCTAGATACTGGTCTTCATCAACAGGTTTCTTCAAAACCGGTAGATGTCATTATAAATTATTGTATAGATTTTTACCTACTGCTCTTCCAGACTGGGGGGGAGGGGGCAGGAGAACAGACTAATGGTTGAAAGCAACAATCAACTTAGTGTGTGTCCAAACCTCTTAAGTCCAGTTAGTAAGTAATAAGGGTCAGAGTAAGCTGCTGCAGATTCCCCCAGAATTCCAGTATGTCTTAGTAAAGAAGACTGAATAATTGAAGTATATGTTGCTACGTTTACTGAGACGTACCACTAAAAAAGGCTCAAAAACCACTAAAACTTAAATAATCAAAAAAATTCTGACCTTTAGCACCACTGATAACAAGTCCTAGCTCTGCACAGACTGACACACAGACAACTTCATGGTCATGACCAGTTAGAACAGCACGAGGAGCTGGATAATCACCTGTTTAAAAAACACAGAAAGAAAAACCAAAATATGAAATAACAGAGGAAGCAGAATTTCTTTTAACAACAAAAGAATTTTGGTGTCATTGGCCTTAAATCAGTAAGCATCAAAGAGAGGTGCAGCATACTTAATCATATTTAGGTTACATTACATTCAGATACCATAGTTTCATAATTTATGGACTATGTGCTGCTTACAATACAAAAATTATAACAATACATTACCCTTTTATGACCTAGAAATACTGAAAATATATATGCCAGATAAAGAACACAAAGTGTGGTGCTATTAAAAGCAACTATACTGTGAAGTTCTGCTATTGAATATATATGTCTCCAGACTTCTTCTAGCAACCTACAGAGTAGCATGAGTTGAGGATGTTCCTGTATTAATGATCATGATTTGTTTCATGGGTATAGGAAAAGAAGAGGGGAGGAACAGTATGTAGTAGAAGCATACTACTGTTGCATAAACATTATTGATTCAGAGACATATCTATTATATGGTTATGGATAAAGACAGTTGTATATATATCATTATAATATCTACACCATTTTTATCACATTGAATTTTGTAAAGAGTAGGATAGCCTACTCTCTAAATACATACTGTAATATTCTCAAGCATATTTTGTTTTGGAGTCAAACAAGTGAGTATTTATGGAGAGATCATAGGACAAATAGCAACATTTTTGTTGTCATCTTATCAGTGAACTCTATATGCAACAAGTATTTGTTACTGCTTTGGCAGGGCAGTGCTTTGGCCCCAGCTGGAAGTCAGATGCCCACCAAAGTTGTTCTATCACTCCCCCTTCTTAGATGAACACGGGACAGAGAAATATAAATTTAGCCTTCTGGCTAAAGACATCAACAGTTTAATGAAGCAGAAGCAAAGGCCTCATATGGAAGGAAAGGCAGATAATACTTTTCTCTGTTTCCTATCAGCAGATGACTTTTAGTTGCATTGTCACAGAATCATTAAGAATTGAAGGGTTTGACAGACCTCTAAGATCATCAAGTCCAACCTACAACCCAACAACACCATAACCACTAGACCCTGTTCCAAAGTGCCACATTTACTTGCCTTTTGAACATCTCTAGGGATGTGACTCCACCACTTCCCTGGGAAACATGTTCTAATGTTTCACTAATCTTTTACTAAAGAAATTTTTCCTAATTTGCAATCTGAATTTCCCCTGGTGCAACTTGTGGCCATTTCCTTTAGTCCTGCAGTTAGTTGTGAGAAGAGGCCAACATTAGCCTCCCTATAACCTCCTTTTAGATAGCTGTAAAGGCAAATAAGGTCTGTTCTCAGCTTAGTCTTCTTCAGTCTAAATAATCTCAACTCCCTTAGTCTCTCCTCAGAAAACACATTCTGTTTTTCTGGGAAGCAAGGCTCCAATTTGCATAGCAGGTGCTCTGGACGGCAAGCACCCCTCCTTCATTCTTTCCCTTTGCTTTTATATCTGGGTTGACATTATATGGCATATAATAAACTTTAGGTCAGTTTGGGTTAGCTGGCCTGGCCCACTCCTCAGCCTAGTGTCAGGGATTGTAGGGGAAGTTCCCGTGGCAGAACATGCAGGCCAACTCAATGTGAGTGATAAAGCAAGTTCAACTTTATTAGCATACTACAGCGGCTTTTATATCAGACCTTTGACACTTGTCCTTATTCTACTGGTTACAATGTAAAAGGTGTCCTCACATCATTGGCCACAGCCTAAGAGGTCATCTATTGGTCACAATGTAAACACTTGTCCTCATATCACTGGCTACAGCCTAAGAGGTCATCTTCTCATACCCCTCCTGCTTGCGGCTTCAGTGAGGGTTAACTTCCTCTCACATCCACGTTTCACTTCCACTCAGGTGCCGAACCTGCTGGCTGGTATACAGGTCGGGCCCTGACCCCCACTGACAGCCTGACTTAAGCCAAGGATCTAAAACCTACAACTTAACTGTTTACCTCCTTATACTTAACTGCCTGTTTCATAACTATACTTTCATGATTATCATCAAAGCCTAGGTTGTACAACATTTCTAGGGGCCCATGCCCCTTCTCCTTAAGCCAGTCTGCAACAAGGGATAATGTTGGAAATTTAAAAAACCCCACAGCCTGAGTACTGTGAGCATTATTCAGCAGTAGTCAAAACACTGGTGTGCTATCAACACCCTTGTAGCTACCACTATAAAACACAGTACTATGAGAAGTGGTGTGGGGAGAATCAACTCCATCTCAGTCAAACCAAATACATCACTACAATACCTATACCACTTTTAGCACATTTAATTTATTAGAGCATAGGATAGACTACTCCCTAAATAGGTATTTTTTATATTCTGGAGTGAAAAGCATTTTGGTTTGGATTCAAACAAGTGGGCATTTATGGAGTATTTATGTGACAAATAGCAACATTTCTTTCGTTTCTAGGAATAACAGATGCTGACAACAGTGAACTGTACATGAAGTAAGGGATTGCTCAGTATTTGATATTGGTTTGTGAGGCAAAGAAAGATAACCAGTAATACAAAATTAGCAACGTGCTAGATAATGTTTTTCATCCTGTTATATTCGTACAAATGAAATACATAAAATTGGAAAACTCCAGAAGACTGGAGTTCTGCCAGTGTAATTCAAATCCTTTAAAAGGATAAAAGAAATTACCTAGGGAACTACAGATGAATTACATAACATTAATCCTATGCAGAATAACAGCATTGTTAATCCACAGTTCTGTCAACAATGACTTGGAAGCAAAAATCTCATTAATGCCAGTCAGCATGCTGTACTGGAATGGGACCCTTGTCAAGCAAATTTCTTATCATTTTTGGACAGGAAGGCAGGTGTAGGTGACAGAGTGGCTATGTTAAAATATCCTCCATGAATTTTTTTCAAGATATTTGTCTTAGTAATACAATGTTTTGGTTTAAAACTGTTTTACATGGAACTGACTGTGAAAAACATAGATGGCATACAAGCTGGCTCAATGGTATCTGAAACTTTTTTGTCTAGAGAACAATATCTACTATGAGCTACATATTAGGGTATTGGAAATTAGAACTTTTAATTAGGAGTGTCATCAAATACTAACCAATATTGTTATCTATAAGATATGGTTGTACATAAAACTGATACAAAGATTCCTGAGCAACTGTATAATGAAGAGAGGAAGTCATTATTATTATAACATTTTCTGCATTGCCCAGTTCAATAAAAAGGTAGCAAAATGTGGTTTATTTATTTTTAATGCAGCCAGGTTGAGTCTCCTGGACAAGTGCAAGCTCTCTACACAGGAGAGGAGATTCTGTCCTGGAAGGCAGACAGCACATAGGAGTCAAGGTCTTGGAACACATTTACAGAATGAGCTTAAAGGGGGGTTTAACATCTGATACAAAGAATAAGACAGAAGGCTGCACAGTGTTTGAAATGTTTTCTCATGTCACTGCACAGGCAGCAAAGCAGTGACTTGATCAGTGTAGCTGGGAGTCACGAGTGTAAAAATTGTACAATATCCCAGAAATCTTGCTTGCAGCTATTGACACAGTGAAGTTCAATGAGTGAATGGTTTCAAACATTTCAACTTTGCAATAAAATGTGGTTTCCTAACTGGAAAAATTGGTTAAACACTAAAAGAAATTAAAAAGGGAATGACCTGAGTAGCCAAGCAATACTTCATGGGTTTCTGAAAGATATACAAGATATACTTACAAATAGAGGCTCAAATAGACTTTTGTGGTCAGTGAATTCAGCCTTTTTATTGTGGACACTCATGTCATATAAACCTGTTAATAAACTAATGAAATAGTTATCTGGGTTTGCAACTTGAAATAATGTTCCTACTTTAAAGCAGAGAAATGTTCTGATTTTCAGCCTGAATGTATTTCCGTCTTCCTTATATCTTTAAGTTCTTGCATCAGCACTATCCTTTATCTTCAGGTCTTCTCCATCTTTTGTGTTTTCCCCACTCGTATATTTACAGATTAAAGCAACCCTTTCATTTTGGATCTATTCAACAAATGAAACTCCTAAATTCCTTTGAAGTTATGGGATTGCCATATTGTTGTCATTGCAGCAATCCGTTTCTGTGCCTAACTCCAAGTTTCTTATATTTTGGCTAGCAAGAACTGTATATAACAGTAGTTCTTGAAAATTTAGCACTAATTTGCAGTATTTCTTGACAAACTCTAGCATCGCCTGTCATCAAAATTTTAATAATATACCACGGACTCACTGACTTCAGTTCTGGACCAAATAATATGGGGTGGGTCAATCTACCGGGCTTTATCATGGCATTGCACGTGTATGTTAACTCTTTCGTGACTCTAAGAAAAACAGCTACCCCAATAAATCTGAAGGAAAATAATCATTCTAATCTGGAAGCTGAAGATGGGAACTGAAAACTGGGGTTTTCTGCCAGGAAAGGGTGGATATTAGAAGAACCAGTGAAAGATGCTTTGTGTATCTCCTCAAAGGTTAGCTGTGTTTTGAGATTTAGGATTTTATACTTTCTTCTTCAATGTTGCTGTTGAGAACCCTATCTCCTTTTGAGGTTTCTTTCCAACAGAAAAGTGAAAAAACCTGTAAGTCAACTAAATCAAGAATTTTCCACTTTTTTGCCCCTTCTATAAGTTCTCCCTGGAGGAAAAAAAAAAAAAGGAAAAAAAAAGAAAAGAATAAGAGGAATTATACTCAAGCGTCACCTTGACATGAGTTCTGATTACACAGTTGTGTACATTAGTGTCATCAGACTGCAAGGGTGAATGATGGAAACTATTAGATATTTAGAATTTTCTTAAGGGCAAAAAAATAATGCAATTTACAAAACAACATATTTTTCAGTGTAACATTGCAATATAATAACGAAACAGTAAAATGACAAAATACAAAAAATAAGCATAGTTAATTGACTTATTGATTTATAAAGGAAAACACTTATAAAAAAACAACTGCCCTGAAACACAGGTCTTTGAGTCCTGTTGTAACAGTAAATACAAATAAGTAACAGAATATCATTATTTGGAATAATACTCTGACAGTAAATGAAAATGGGATTTCTTCTCCTTAGGGCTCAAGGAACTAATTATTCAGTGGTATATTTTGCAGAACAAGCTCTGGCATGGCAAAGAGAAACTCAGTCATATCACATTTTATTGCTAAATACAGAAGATGTGAACTCCAGAAATCATTCAAAATCTGGCAAAATATTCTGTCACTGTCACATCACCACTGATAGATGCAGTCTGGGGTCAAAGGCTGCAGCTCTGAGGGACTTGTAGGTGAAAACATACTACCTATGAACTGAGATAGCATCACTGTAAACTCCCTGTAATTTCCCCAAAGGAGAGCCTTTGAACCAAATTACTAGAGGGCAAAACGAAAAAAAAAAAGCAATCTGTGTTGCATTCCCAAACAAGTTAAGTTTTTCTAGAAGGTCTAAAATAAAATACATTTTCCCTTCTCTCTGAAAATGATAATGCTCAATATTGTTGTGAGGTCTGGAACAAGTGGTGCTCTTGCATGGTAAGGAAAAAAAGAAAACAAAGAGAACAGCCACTGTTATTATTTCTCTCATATTGTCCTTTTCCAGAAACTATGTACAAATTGCTGTAGGGCCACATCTAGGAGTCTTCTGTATAAAGGAACATGAGAGCACAAGACAAACTCCTACTACTATTTCATCTCCGATTTTGATGGAAACAAGTACACGGTTAAAACTGAAAATAATCTGAAATTTGAAAATAATTTACTTTTTACTACACTATTAGCACTTTTGATGGCATATGCATCAGAAAAGTGAATCCTGGGAAATACTATGGCCTGTCAGCCTGACCTTGGTATTGGGGAAGATTATGGAACTGTTCATCTTGAGGGTGATCATGCAGCAAATGTGCAACAACAGGGGTATCAGGACCAGCCAACATGGGTTCATGAAGGGCAAGTCCTGTGTAACCAATCTGATCTCCTTTTATGAGCAGGTGACCCACCTAATGGATAAGGGAAAAGACATGATTGTTGTCTACCTGGACTTCAGTCAGGCATAGAATCCCAGAATCATTAGGGATCAGAAGGGACCTTGAAAGATCATCTAGTCCAATGCACCTCCCATAGCAGGATTACCTAGACCAAGTTGCACAGGAACACATCCAGGCAGGTCTTTTGACACCATTTCCCACAGCATTCTGCTGGAGAAGTTGGCAGCTCATGGCTTAGACAAGCTGACCCTTTTCTGGGTTAAAAACTGGCTGGATGGTCAAGTCCAGAGAGTTGTGGTGAATGAGGTTCAATCCAGTTGGTGACTGGTCACAAGCAGTGTCCCTCAGGGCTCTGTTTTGGGACCAGTTGTATTTAACGTCTTTATCCATGACCTGGATGAGGGGATAAAATACACCCTCAGTAAATTTGCAGGTGACATAAAATTAAGCAGCAATGTTGATCTGCTTGAGAATAGGGAGGTGCTGCAGAGGGATTTGGACAGGCTGGAGTGATGGGCTGAGGGCCAATGGGATTAGGTCTAACAAAGCCAAGTGCTGGCTTCTGTCACAACAACACCCAGCAGTGCTACAGGCTTGGAGAAGAGAGGCTGCAATGCTGCCTGGCAGAAAAGGACCTGGAGGTGTTGGATGACAGGCCGAACAGAAGCAAGCAGTGTGCCCAGGTGGTAAAGAAGGCCAAGGCATCGTGACCAGGATCAGGGATGGTGTAACCAACAGGAGGAATGTGGTGATGGTGCCCCTGTACTCTGTACTTATGGGACCACACCTGGAGTACTGGGTCCAGTTTTGGGTGCCACAGTATAAGAAGGACATGGATGGAAGTGTTGGAGCGGGTCCAGAGAAGGGTAATGATTCTGCTCTGGTAGAACAGTGCTAAGATACCATATATTAAAAATCAATACCTAAATTATACAAACATACAAGTGCCTTAATAACACTTTAAACAGAGAAGCAGACTGCATATATGCCAATGTGTTTGTGCAGTTCACTTGTTACAGAACATACTGCTGGCTATTATTAAACTGCTGCGCTTTCAAGGTTAAGCCAGGGCATGATACAGCATATAAAAATGTACAGGGATATGAAAGAAAAGGTTTATGTTCTAAGGTTAGAATAACTGCTCTTTCAAGACACAAAATCACAACACCTGTGATATTTACAATTTCCAGTTGTTTCAGAAATATATTCTGTAAAAGGAAAAGCTATACTTCTTGACAGACTCACAAAAGAGTGCACATTAATTTGACAAAGGTCCTTAATGACAGTCTTTCAGGTATATACACAATACACTCACTGAGATGGCATGAATTGTTAGCACCTCTGAGGACTGTGTTTCAATGCTAAACAAATCCAGCTTAGGGCTGAGAGACAAAATATTTTCCAGTGGTCAGCACAGATCCTATTAGAAAAAGCAGGGTTAACATTCACACTCCTTGTGACCATCCTCTTGGAAGCTACAATAGGTAATGAGAAATGTCAAGTCCCAAGATCAATGAAATTTCAGGCTCTAGGGACAAAGTAGGAATAGCATTGATTCTTTTAAAGAACACCAGTCAGAGGGTGAATGTAATATATTGCACAGAGAGGCTCTAGAGGATAAGCGGCCAAGTCCAGCACACTTACCTGACAAAAAACTCAATCAGCTTTTAGCACAAGCTGCCTGTCCTTCCGTTCTTTCATGCAGGAGCCTGATTCCAATTAAAGTGTGCAAATTTATTTTTATCACTTTCAAATTAGTTTCTGAATTTGTGTCTGTTTCAGATGAAAGCATCTGTCCCTCGCTTTTCTGCCACCTAACATCCACTTTGGTATCTCTTCAAAGACTCAGAGATATTCTCATTTTCAAAGTCACTTGTTTGCAAGATACATTCAATAAAGCAATCATAAAACATACAAACAAAACAACTATAATGATACATGTTGAACTCCAGGGCATATAATGTGCTCTCTTTGCTCCTTTTTGTGATGAATAATACAGTTGTTATGCGAGAAAAAAACTGTACACAAACTACTGCTCAGCTAAAACAAATCCTTATCTGAGAATAAAAATCAAAACACAAACTCTCAACCTCCACCACAATAATTTTTGCATTCAATCTCTTAGCACTGCGAAGATTTACATTTGCCAGAATTCAAAGAATTAAAATAAGCTATCTCCTTTGTACATGCTATGTCTTCCTAAGAGAAAACAGACTCCTTTCACTCTCCTCTCAACTGCAGCAGATTTATATAATGTGTTCATCAACTTAATAAGACTCAGATTAAATATTACAGATGGGCAAATTTGGTTTAGCAAGTAGGTATCTGACCCTGGCAAGACGACTAAGCTACATCATTCAGTTCAGTGTTTTCCTCAAAGATGGTTCTTAACTAAAGAAGGATAAAGAAATAAGGGGAGCTTCAAACATGCATGAAAACCTGCATTCAGTTGCCCTTCAGCCTAAAGGAATTCATGCAATATCTCCTGCTTTCTCAGGCACCAGCCTCTAGTCTAGCCTGCAGAAGGGTGTCTTCTATTACTGTTGCTATTAGAGCTTAGACTTTACTTAGACATGAAACCAATTTTTGTTGGACCAGAAAAGTAGGAATAGAGAGATTTGCCCTACATAGTGCAGTTGAAGGAACACACTTTTGATTCCAAATTTCTTTATCTGTACTTCTATCCAGTTGTGAATATAGGAATATGGTTTTGAATTGCCCCAGTCTCTGGAGGTCAAGAACTTAGTCTCCTGCTTCCTGGACAAACATTATTATAGAATCACCATAGCATGTATTGGGCTGGAAAGGACCTCCAAAGGTTATCTAGTCATTCTAACTGGAAGCTTTTTTACAAGTAAATTTCAAAGGCTACTCATTAGAAAACATTGTATTTAAAATCCGGTATGGCTTCACTCTTCTCATAGCCATTGCGAGAAGTGTAAAGAAATGTGACAAGTGCAAACGGAACCAAGAAATCCCTTATACTTTAAAATTATGACATGAAGCTCATCATTCTCTCCTAGTCCAGTTTTCAACTACCTTCCTTGAGTAGACATTTGCAAGAGGCTTACTCAAGACAAAAATTTGTCTCCATTCTCTTCTTTAAACCAGAAGTAGCTGTATTTCCCACACAGCTGAGGTCACCCTCTGAGCACATGCCCACACATGTATTTCAGCAGAAGGCTCTAGCAAAGTCTCAGCATTGATACACATGTTACTGACATATGTGTTATGAGGTTTTTATTAGAATTTTAGTAGAATTGTTAAGGAGTATTTTTCTGACAATCTTTTGTCCTGGAGAAGGTGACGATTGCTGATATTGTAATTGCTACATTGCTACATAAACCGTGGGAGGTTTAAACTTGACATTAGGAAGAGGTTTTTTACTGAAAGAGTGATCCAGTTTTGGAACGGGCTGCCCACAGAGGTGGTTGGGTCACCTCTGGAGGCATTTAAGGTTAGGCTGGATGAAATGCTGAGTGGCATGATCTAGATGTCAGATGTTTAGGTTTGATTGGTTTTAGGTTAGATTGGATGGTCTTTAAGGTCTTTTCCAGCCTCATCATTACTGTGATACTGTGATTTTCTAGTGGAATGGTACCGACAGGTTTTTGTTATAATGTTACATTACATAAACTGTTTGGGACTAGTGGCTTGATTTTTCTCTCCCTTAATATTTTTTGAAACACCGTTCCTGTTTGAAACAGAAATTGATAATTAACTGTCTTCCAGCTTAAAAGATCATTATAAAGTCAAGCGTCTAATGCAGATAATTACTATATCTGACATTTTTAATTGAATTCTTCACCTTCTTACAGTCTGTGGTCTAAAATACCTTTTCTGCTTCTCCAGAGGACAGCCTAAAAAAATCCCTAATCACCCTGTTTATTCCCTGAAAATATCATTTCATCTTTCTGGAAGTTCATTCCAAAGATGTGAAAAACAGCACTCCATCACTGAGGAATGCAGTGGTCACACAAGCAAGTTTTGTGGCTGAGCTTTAGATCAAGGTAGATAGATGGATTCCTGGAGCCAGGGAAACCCTCTATTTTCTGTGCAGAGACCTGCCATGAGCCAGCAGCATCTGTGTATTGCCAAGCACAGAAGATCAAAATGGCCCTGGCAAGAGACAGCAGCCAGGAGCAACCAGGGCGGGCAAACTACCTGTGTGGTAGTTTGCATAGAAATTCACAAAGATAGGGCACTGCTTGTAGGATCACAACTCAGGGAAGTGCTCTAGATCTCTATCAAAATGGTGGGAATCCACCTCAGAGCTAAAAGCTAAACCCAGTTTTTCTATGGAGAAAGGCCCTAAGAAGTTTGATGTGTCCTGAGACAGACCAAGTCTTTGGTGCAGAGGGTAGGCTAAAGTGAGTGACCAGACCTTTGTACTGTAAAGGAAAGTTCCTGTAAAAGTTGTGTGCAGGTTGAGGATCAGTTGCATCAAGTGTTCGAGTTGCAAGAAACAGTTAAAAAGCTGAGCAGCATTAAGAGGAGCTGGAACAGAGGTAGTTACGTCTTCCAGAACCATGCTACTGCAGTAGACACTACTGAGATTGAAGCACATTGGACCCTGATGACCCAAAGAAACCACAAGACTCTGTGTCAGTCTTCACCCCACAGCATTACCACCAAAAACAGATATGAAGCTTTACCACATAGGGACATATATGGGCAAGGTCTGCATGGAGAAACTGAACCAAGAACAAGCATTGAATACCATAACAAGAAATGAGTACAGCAAAACAGTACCTTAACTATGCAGAGGCAAAGAGCAGATCATACAATTAATTTTGGCTTAACTGATTTCTGTCAGCCAACTGATAACCTTTCTTTGCATAAAATTAAAGATTCCCAAAGCAGACCCTTCCAAAGTTACACAGCTATTAAACACAAGATTCCAAAAAATACCACTTTCTTGCATTCAGATGTTTGTGGTGACGCAAAGGTATCAGAACTAAAATAAATGTGTCTGCAAAGGAATTGGAGAGGTTTGTAGCAGCTAATGGCAAGACCACTCAAGATCCATACAATCAAAGGAAGTAAAGTCTTACACTTTTTCTCTAATGAAAGGAGCAAGATCTTACCTCTTTCTGTCTCTTAGCATAGAGTCAGAGTCTATGCAGTCTTGCCATAGAGTACTAATACTTGATATGCACTCGAACAAGGAAACTGCTGTCAAGCTAAACTGAGTGCTCTGACACTAAATTCCTTGTCTCTCCCTATCAGAGAATTAAGGGCTATAAAAGCCCCAGAACATCTATAAAAATCAGGTGAATTTGTTATGGAAATGCAATTTTATCCACCACCCCCACCACCCCACCCCCCCTTGTTGATTTGTTATAGAAGCAAAAGAAAGCCAGGTGAGCAGGTAAGGCTTTTATCTGTCTCCCATTTATTTGCTTACACACAAATGGAAGAAAATCAAAACACAATAAAAAATCTGTTCCTGTGGAATTAACAAACTCTTGTAAAAATTAAAACAATTTTCTACCAGACATTCTGTTGAAGAAATAAAGACTTTAATTAGATGTCTGCAATTGAGAGGTCTACAACTGCCTCCAGTCAGTACTTAAATCAGAGAACAAAATGGATAGTGATGGATTCTTCCATGTTTACCTTTAACAGAAGAGGAACATTTTGTACTGAAAATAATAATGAGAATTCAGAAACTGCTTTACATGAAGTGGGTTTAAGTATGTACAAAACAGCTCTAGTATATGGGAAAGCATTGCTTTCGTCATTAGCTGTGGATATCTCTGGCTTGGATTAAAGGATGTTGTAAATTACTAGTGCACCTTAAGTGCTCCCCTTAAATAAGCAACAATAATAGTAATTACAGTATCCTCTTCCCTCTGCAAAGCACTGACAGTTAATTCTCTGCAAATGAAACATAAACTCTCCCTGACACTTTATCTTTTTCTACTTTTCATTCAGTCACAAGATTCTCCAAAACTTTGCTTGCTACAGAAAGACCTTTCTCAGAAACTAAATTAATTCAATGGCATGTGAGACATCCCTGTTTTGAAAAGACAAGCAGCTGATATGGCATGCGGTAGCACAAAAGGAGTAATTTAAAATGCCAAAAAATATTTCTGGGGAAAGGAAAGTCAAAATATAGTGATATAAGTCCTGTCACTTAAAGGCCACAACCATCTTGTTCTAGTTTGTGATGACATGATGCTACAAGTGATAAAGGCAATTATGAATATAAGAATTACTCTCACACTATTATCTGTTACCATGCACAGACTGTTTAAACATTTTTTTTGGCTAGTACTCAACAAATTGCTTAGCATGTGGTGCTTCTCTTATACCAAGTTTCAAACAGTAAGTGAAGTCATCTATATATTTGGTGTCACTTTCTGAAGCTGACAGAAGGAATGTTAAAAATGAATAGGTGTGACAGAGGACATCTGAGGAAGGTGCTTTTTACAGGATACTTACTGCTGTTTGGATTGTCACCTATAATGTGATGTCGGCCACTCCAATACCAAAGCAGTAATGTAGCATCACGAGACCCAGACACAATGTAGCAATCACCACCGATATAGGACTCTGATCTGGCAAGGCAAGTCACGACATCCCAGTGACCAAACACAATCTGAGTTAATTTTCCTGGTGGGAGTGAAAAATGATACAAATTCAGGTTTGTTAAGTGCTTGCAGCATTTAGAAATCATTAACAAATACTCAATTCAATTATAATTTTTGCCTCATGTCCATTAGAGTTCACTACATGCTACCACAAGATTTAAAAAAGCAGAGATAAGATTTCTCTTTTTATTTCCTATTACAGGCTGTGCTCTCTTTTAATCCATAGCCTAAACCTTCTATCAGGAAATCAAGTCAATGCTGTAGTCACTGAATATTAAGTGGAGTCACTGCTCCATCAGGATTTCAGCAGTGGTGTTCTGAAATATGTGGATGACGTACATGAGACAGCACATAAACTTCTCACATAATGGTGCCACATTATTATATTAAAAATGTATATTTGTTCTATGTTGATGCTAAACTAAGGTTTACTGCCATCATTACCTTCATCTTCTTATTAATACAATCAGCTTTCAGCAATGCATTGAATGATATTAAGCTAAGCAATCACACAAAATAAAAAATAGGGGTTTCCAGTAGCAGACTATGAATCCTATTACATGAAATTAACAGAGATACAAACAACATGGCCATGAAAATATTGTAACTAAAATTTTTGGTTGATCCTTTTTATATGATCAAGTCTGTGGCTGTAACTATGGTTTTTTGAAAATTACCACTACCAAAACTGCATGCCTTGCCACTTCCTTTTACATCCTTTATCTTCCATAATGAAGCACCTTAAAGCCATGATGCTCAAACAGTAATGAAGGAATTATATACTGCCCTTTATCATTCACTGAGCAGTAAGCACAGGCATCAGGTGTGGTAGCATTATGACAACTGCCTACTTTGTGATCTAAGAAGAAACAGGTAGTTGTATTTAGGGTCACCTGTTTCTGTTGAATAAACTCGAAAGCTCTTGTCCCAGAAGCCACAGATAAGAATGTAGCGATTATCCGCTGTGACCACAAAGCAGTGTGCATTGATCTGGATGCTCTGATCCACGAGGTCTGTGATCTGCCGTTTGTTCACACCAGAGTTATTGGCTGTAACAAAATGCAAAACACATTTTACAAGTAAGCCATTCGAACACCTTCCTGTCATCCACTTACCAGGGAAAATGAATACATTTAACTTTCAATGAACTGTGAACTTGTTGTTGAGTAAGCATTTTGAATATGAACATTTAGAGCTGTCTATATGGGTGTCAGAAATAAAAAATTATTGTGAGATTTCTGGTTTTCCTTTGAACAACACAAAAGATTTTATAGGAGATGATAATTTCTTATAAACTGCCTGATGCACTGCATAATATATGGGAATATTTTTGAGCGCTCCGCTGAAGTACTCTCCAAAAAATATTGAAATAGAGGAAAGTGACTGAAGTACATTTTAAATACCAACTTAAGACTAACGGTACTGCAGGTAGTCAATACTTGCTGATTGGTATCTCTCCTATAGAAAATGTCCCAGCTTGTATTGTGAGACATACTCCTTACTTGCAGATGCTTAATCTGATCAAAGATTTAAGGATCCAACCAATTAAGCTATTCAAATAGCTTTATCAACACTGTCATCCCTTGCTCCTCAAGCAGGGAACCAGTAATGTTTAAAGAGGCAGTAATGTTTAAAGAGGCGATGCTCCTTGGAAATTCCCCTGGACACATACAGAGTCCCTGGATCCACCTGGATCATGCAGAGTTTCAGCACCTCAACCATCAAGTGGAGCTATTAGGATGAGCTGCAAGTACCCAACTAGTGTGTTCCTTACTTCCTGTGACACAACAGACTGGATGTGGCAGTACAGTAAAGATAAGTTGCCTTCCACCTAATACTAACTTCCTGAAATTTCAGTATATAACCTAAGTTAATTAGCCATGCTCACTCTATCTCAGTGGAGAGAAACATATCACAAAGTATGTCATCTCAAGGTATGTCATACTCCAGAGGATGGTTTCTCTTTTGGCCGCACCTATAGAGGGAATCTTGACAAATAACTTCAGCTAACTCTCCAGAAGACAAGATTCTTCTAAAATAGAAACACATTCTTCTAATGTAGGAAATCAATGCAGAGGACATTCTGAAATTTATTCTGTCCCTACTTTTGGTTATTCTACTTAAATTGCTCACAACTGCATGAAAGAAGAGACTCAAGTAAAGAAAGACCCTAGTTTAAATTTTCTTGTGAAAGTTAACATTATGCCTTATATTCATTCCAAGAACACATATTTTAATTTCCAGACCTTCTGTGTCCATTGACCGAAAGACAATGAATAACAAATTAGTCAGGTTTGCAGAACAGGTGGGCACAATAGTTGTGCCCTAGCTTTCAAGAGGAAAATCTGAAGAGAAAACCATTGTCATTATACGAGCAAATGAAGCATACAGAATGAGGCTGCTAACTCTCTTGAGGTACTTGTGTATAAATCTTTCAACCGCAACTATAGACACAGATGAAAGAGGAAATTTGCATCTGCAGATGCTTAAAAGTGCATTTTTTTTAGCACCAGAGCTGAAAAATTGTGTCAAAAATGTCTGATGAAAAAATATAATAACCACAAAGCAAAAAATTTCAATTAAAGAGAAAAAAATTACTATTAGCAGTATAAACCCTGCAATCTCTCTGAACATTTTACTAGATGCTCTTTCCCAAAATAATTTTTCAAATATTTTTGATTTAAAAATTACAATCAAGCCTCAATTTAAAACACAGTCTTTTTAAATAATAATTTAGTAATGCTGAATAGCAATTCAAATTATAAATGGAATGAACAGAAATGGATTTGCATCTGCACTGATATACACCATGACAGCTGTAAGGAATGAAGATATGTCAACTCTACCAGGCTCTTACACTTTATTTTACTAATATGACCTGATAAAAGAACAGAATTATAGATACAGTTTGACAGTGTGGCTGACTTAATTGGTTGTTTCTTAAATAGCAGTCACTAGTGAGGTTAATAACAAATAACACTCATTCATTCAACATCAATAGCTAATGCTTTTAGTTCTCCAGGGCTGACAAGAATAAATATTTTCCTAATTTCTGTGTTAAATAGAGCATAATACACAAACACAGCTTAATCAATAATTCTTGAAAATGCTGTTTTCAAATATATTGCTACATTTTCATGTTGACCTACCAATCAATGGGTCCATTTCAATTGGAAGATGATGGGCTTGATCCAAAGAATATCCCGGGGCTCCCCGAAGGCCTATGCATAAAAGGAAAAATAAAGGTCATAGGAACTTTGCTGGCTAAAATTTTTGTATTATTTTTCTAGGTTTAAAAGTGAATTATTGGATTATTTGATATTAAAAAAAAATCTTAGTATGATTTGTTCTATGAGTCTATGAATCATACTAAGATTCCTTCTTCTGTGCTACATGAACATGAACTCATTAATTCTTTTGTTATATAATAGTAACTACGTTTGTATGAGTGCTAATTTCATCACAACTTCTGCAGCCACAAATATTTCTTCAATATATCCTTTAAAATGCTGCAACATGGAACTTTTTTCAACATTTGTGCACTGGTTGAGACCTTATGTTTATCACAGAAGGAAAAACAGGTAGATTGAACAATGTTGTGAATTACTTATATATGGAAACCTGTGACAGAAACCTGGACCTTTTAATGGATTTAGCTAGACTTTTTAGCTGGGAAATTCACAGAATCATTGTAGGTTACAGTAAATTTGTATTTATTTATTGCTATTAATTCCACCTTGAGCAGTCCTTAAGGTCTTCAAATGTGCATCAGGGGCTGTGTATTTAATGTTATCTGCTCTCATGCATGGACAACACTACTTTGGCTCTTCTGAGTACCTTCCCTAGCATATAAATCACAATGGTCACAACTGAGGACACTATTTTTGCCAGAAAATTATATTTGGCACAAGAATATTCTCCATTAATGATAGAGGGAGTTTTGGAGAATACACTCCTTTTTCTAACACTGCAAAAACTGGAAGTCTAGAGTAGAAAATGGGATCTACAGCTGCCCCTGCCATCTACTGAAAAACATTACTCTGAAATCTTCCCTGTTTTCTCTTTTATTTCAGAACCAAACAGATGAGATGCAGCTTTGCTGGTATTAACTCACATTCTTCTGTTGTGACAAGGCTTTGTAGATGCCTTCTATTCAAACTCTAAAGCTCTACACACATTGCACAACAATAAAAGTGGTCTGTGTGTACTTTTCTGTATCTGAACCTATCATTTATCCTGTTGTAATTTGTTAAAATAATATAATATTATTATAATAGTAGGAAATTGATACCCTGTCCTGGAATAGCCTCTTTTTAAATAAAAGCCATTTTCAGACATTATACAGAAGTTAAGAAAATCAATAGAAGGAGTTTTAATTCTCCACACAGTTTACTTTTCTGTCTCTTCCTGTTACATTCAGAAAGTAGACCTTTATTTGAAATTTACACCAGAGTTTTTCAAATGGTGTGAAATTTAAATCTCACTCTGTTCATGTTTGCAACTTGGTTTGCATTTTACAAGAGAATATGTGAAAAATTAATACATGCTTTGTAAAGGCCAACGCAACTTCTACTAAACTAGACTTCAAGCAACAGCTATTAAGAAAACTTGTAAATTCCAGGATACTTCAGTATTAGTGACCTTGACTCTTTCATAATAAATTATGAATATGAAATTTGGCTTTCCCTCGCTTCACAACCTCCTCAAATGGTGGAGACATGAATAATAGTGGGTACAGAGTACTTGGGCAGCAGCCCTGAAAAATCCAGTAGAACTAATTAGGAATTAATTCATGAAGTTAAAAGAGTATTATAACACCATGGGGCCAGTTTCTGTACCCCTGGATCATTCCTGACAAGGGCTCTTCCACTGAGGACACTATCACAAAATATTTTAAAAACTGTTTTGCTCTCTGAATTTTCACCTTTCATTTTAAAGAAATGAGTAAAGCATTTTTACCTCTAATGCAGTTACAATTGAATAAGTATCATAAGTACAAGGATTCATGAAAAGCAAACAGAGAGCTTGTTCTGATCCTGTTCTGAACCACCACACAAAATTTGTTTGTAAACAGAGAACAGATACATACCGAATACACATAAAATTTAATATTCATGCTAACAAATCATAAATGTTCAAAAAAACCCTTAAACTTTAGTTACTATTCAAGACCTGAGAGTGATTCTAACTTTACGTGCACCAATAGTTCATCTAATTAATGCTTATAAGGCTATTCCAATTAATTCCTCATAACACCAGACTTTGGCCGACTTTGTGCATAAGATGTTTGATCTAGTTCACCTGACCCAAATTGTTCACTGAGGCATTGCTTACATTTAAAGCCAGTGAAATCTCTATGCAATCTAGAACCCCTTTGTGTCTACTGGAAGTAGACATCTAACTTAATATCACAAATCAGATTGCAAACAGTGAGACAGTGGCACCAGGACCAGTAAATTTCCATGGCTGCAGCACTGCTTTTACTTTATTCTTGAGGTGGATGGGGGGTTCACAGGTTTGCAGGATGGAAGGGACCTCAGGGATCATCTAGTCCAACCTCTTAAAGAAGCATACAGTTTAAATGAGCTGACCCAGAACCCCGAGCCTTAAAATTGTCTAACGCAGGGGAGCTTGAGGGAGGAAGAAGAGACCTTATAGTAGTCAGCTTCACTCGAGGCTTCTCCTCTCCCTCTATTCTCTCTTGATAAGACTGCTTCTGGAATATTGTGTCCAATTCTGGGAGGACACAGAATTACTTAAGAGAGTCCAGCACAGAGACTCAAGGATGATGATGGGAGTGGAACATTTGCCTGATGAAGAAAGGCTGAGGGAGCTGGACCAATTTAGCTTGGAAAAAAGGAGACTGAGGGGTGACCTCATTAATGTTGATCTACATGGAAAGGGCAAGTGTCAGGAGGATGGAGCCAAACTCCACTCAGTGTCATCCAGTGATAGGACAAGGGGCAATGGGTGTAAGCTGGAACACAGCATGTTCCACATAAATATGAGAAAAAATTTCTTCACAGTGAGGGTGACAGAGCACTGGAATGGGCTGCCCAGGGAGGTTATGGAGTCTCCTTCTCTGGAGATGTTTAAAACCCACCTGGACATATTGCCACATAACTGAATCTAGGTAATCTGCTCTGGCAAGGGGATTGGACTGCATGATCTTTTGAGGTCCCTTCCAATCCCCAACTTTTTGTGATTCTGTGAAATCCTTCTTCAGGAGGAACCAGTACCAGTAAATAGCAGATACCTTCTAGTTTTTCCAATGCAGTAAGAAACCTTCAAACTGCAGATACTTCAGCTTAAGGGCTATCACAGCAGGAAGTCAGCTTAGAAAATGAAACCTGTCCATTTCCCCATGTGTCTCATGATACCACCACGTATTTAACAAGGCCTGGGATAACCTTAGCACCTTCCAATCCAGGCAAGGAGACACAAAAGTCCTAGTAGCAACGAGAATAGGTGAGCAGAGTAGTTGGGAGAGAAACATGACCTGACTGTATCGGCTTTTGGAAGAGAATGAGGAAAATTTTTCTTCAGAATAGTATGATCCCCATCTGCTTAGGCTTGCTTATTATGTTATGATAACCCAGAGGATGGCTTATGACAAATTCCTTAACAGACCTGAACTCTCTCAGTGATGTATGATCTCTAGCATGCCAGTAAGTATTCCTGAAACCTGGGACATATGAATACTGGCTGTCACAAGAACAGCAGCACGTTCCTAGAAAACATTGTATCAAAGGCTGATCATGATGTAACCACTAATTGATTGACTGGTGATCCACTGCTGTTAAGGAGAGTATTTCTAGGGATGACACTAGAGAAAACACAAGCTTTGATTATTTGACACAAACCAAAAATAACTCTAAATTTCTGGGCACAGGCACGTGAGTGAGACTAACCCACATGTAGATAAATTACACTTGAGATTAAAGCTGCACTATTAAGATCTTCAAATGTGAATGAAAAGTGCCTACGAGAACCTACCTACTGTGTTGTGCCACCGATTGACTGCAAAGAGCCTGCTGCAAGTGACGGTCACCACGGCAGGAATGGTCAGGTGGGGCAGTGTGTTGGCTGCCACATGTGTGACAGGGGAATTTGATGGGAACTTCAGCACCATGATGACATCCTGCTGCATCTGATCTTTAAACATAAGTGGGCTCTGTGGAAGGAAACACTGTTGAGTAGAAAGGAGAAGAGAGCAGAAGAAAACAGAAGGGATAATACAATTAGTGAGGGTCTGAGGGAAAATGAGGTTAAAAAAGAGCAGGCAAGTATGCACACATACAGGGAAAACAACACTACCTTCTCATCTACACTAGTGATGGAGGAGAGCAAGATCAGAAGCTATTATGGGATCATTACATGAGGACAAGTAGAGAACAGGTATGATAAGGGTTATTGTTGCAGGGCACAAAATTAGCATTAATTAATATACAGTAAAATGTCAAATAATACAGCAGTTAATACTCATGTAAAACAGATATATGTCAAATAAAAGAATTCATCAATGAATACATCATAAATAAACACACTTCAAACTACAATGGCTGAAAAAAGACATAGATATAAACTGTCATAGATATTTAATTTTTCTTAATGAATTGCCTGTATGAAATACAGCACTTTCAAATACAGACAATGTAGCTCTGTGTAAAGCTTACACTTGTTAAGGTGTCTGTAAGTTAGTAGAAGCCTGTTTGATCCAGGGTCAGTTTTTTGTATATGGATAATAATGATGTTGTTAAGGATTTTTTTAATGTGGGTTGTCTTGTTTAATCACTGTTGTAACAAACAGATATTTCTAGAAGGTCAAATAATATTTTCTATTAATTACTTAATATTATTATTAAAATATATTATGAATATCGTAATTACATAAAATAAATATCAGGTACATTTGATATCTGCACATTACTTAACACAGCTAACACTACAAGATCAACCCTGACTTTCACAGTGTACAACTAGATAGATGGATTTCCTTTTAGAGAATTAAAATGATTGAAACCACTGCATGTATTACTGGTTGTTTTACAAAACTTAAAATATTGAGCTCTAAGCATTTAACCAAAGGCATTGAGGAGCAAGGAGATCTGCCTCATTCAGTCTGACTGTTTCTATGTAATTCTTTGCAAAAAGTACAGAGAAGAATGTGTTTAGCAATGAATTTTGGAGTTGAAGATGAAATTCAAAATATACATTGTATGCTCCCAGGAGAATGGGCAGGAG
Source organism: Upupa epops (assembly GCA_013397515.1). NCBI lineage: Eukaryota > Metazoa > Chordata > Aves > Bucerotiformes > Upupidae > Upupa > Upupa epops. The sequence goes on along the minus strand of VZRI01004011.1, from coordinate 363,872 downwards.
GATTCCAGCACGATTTGAACTCCAGTACTTAATTTTGGTCAAGCATGCATTGTTCATAAATCAGCCGCTAACAATGCATCCCCCTTAACGCAAACCAAAACAACATGCTCGCTATAAGAAAAGCCTGCAGTCATCCCCACAATGTGCAGAAAGAATGTAAATATGTGTTGATCAAGAATATATTTATGAATATGGGGCTTTTTATACAATACAAAACAGGAAAAGGCAGAACTAGAGAAAGCTAAACCTATTCAAACCTCCAATTTGCTCTGCTAGAGCACAGCAAGCCATTGCTGCCAGGAGAAAATACAGCTGCAAGGGCATTAAAAGTGTTGCTTAATGGATACTTTATGACCTACAAAGAATCCTCAGGTTCAAAGGGAATGCAATGCCAACAAGCAGTTATGTCTCACCAGGTGCATGGCAGAGCTCCGAGGTGGATGAGGCTCAATGAGCAACTGTGATGGCGTCTGTCCAAAGTTCTGTATCTGCGCTTCCATGGCCTGCGGGCAAGGGAGAGGGACTGTCATGAGCAATATGCATCAAGAGGAGAGGTCAACACACTGTGTGACAATACTCTCCTCCCAGGCTGCAGACTCATCCAAGTGTTAGTATTTTGTAGACAAGCTTTGCTTCTCCTTTCAAGCATGCTTCAGTTAACCAACTAACCATTCTCATCTCCAGTAACCTGTGAGGACATGCAGTTCAGGTCTTGAGACAGAGCTTTTTTTTGTCTTCACTAAAAAGAACATATATCTTAACAAAGTCCATTGTAGGGAGGAAGGTATGAGTATCTAATAAAATAAGCCTCTGGAATCTTAAATGGGGGAAAATAGAAGCAAACTGAAAAAAAAATCAAGTATAAAATATAATAAAAACAAAATTACTATTGCAACAACAACAACATTAGTAGCTTGAAATGAATACAGATGCCTGAAACAAATCTGGTCAGGTACATAGAGATTAATGTGAAAATATTTCCATACATTCACTGAGTATTTATTTCATGCTCAAATGTATGGCATTTTTTTCATGGTCTTTCAGGCTTCACAGGTTTAAATGAAAATTTAGCAATTTCAATACATTCTTCAAGACTTCCAGAATAAATCTGGAGTAATTTGATAGGGAGCTGCATACAGACCAGACACGCAGATGCTTCCACTACTCAAACATTGCATTCATAGAAAAATATATTTGAGATATATTTTTAAAACCCTTAGCAAAAGACTAGCAATTATAATGGCAATACTGTTAAACAAGACTAATTAATTTGACCTTGTAAAATTGAGAATTTTATGTACCTACATATACTGTACCCTGAACTACTGACCCTTCAGATTTTTCTTGCAAGCTTTATGAATTTGCTACCACATAAGAAACATGAACAAATACCAAACATATAACTACCTTGGCAAATGACATTATTTCTTTCTGACTTAAAATGCTAAGAAGCACAGAAAATACCTGATGAGACAGAAGGAAACTTTTAATCTATCAATTTTGCAATTCCTAAAAGCTAGTTTAAATTTCCTTTGTCTTTGGAGAATACATGCAAGAATAGACATTAAAGGGAGATTTCCTAACAGGTCACTGAGACCTACCACTCCTGATGTCCTTGACTGACAGGTATGTAATGGAATACCAGAAACAAACGTTTCCAAAAAAGAAACATAATGAAAAGTCCAGCCACGCATCTGACTACTTTCAGTGGACTGTAGCCCTGGTACATTTGATGCTTTAATTATCCTAGTACAGGTGATTTCTTGTTTGTTGACTAATTCACAGTGAACTTCAGTCTTCAAGGCACTCGCCGAAAGTGTTTCTTAGGAACTGAGCATCTCAGCTTTTATTAACGTCATCTAATGATAAACTCAGTTAAACTCATAGAGGACTTTTATACAAAACCAACAGAATTTTGTGGAGTTATGCATGTAGGTGCATACACATCTATACAGCAGATATCTATACAGAATATCTCTTCATACGCTGTGTAGACACCTTCACTCGTGCAGATGCATTTATACAGAAACATAAAATTCAATTCAAATCAAAGGTACCATTTTCACTTACATTCAGTACTCTAAAACTGATTTGCCTGGAGGGGGGAAGAAAGTAAGGGAATTATACTTGTCTGTGAAATTCATTTTCAAAACGAAGAATAATACTAACAATATCAGGCACAGTATGATATATGCCTCCACATGGAACCGTCAATAAAATTTTCAAGAAAGCAATTTGCATCTTTCTTTTTTCAGATCATTATCAAGGTTAATTTCATTGTAATTTTTGAAATAGTTCTGTGTTGAAATAAGACTGTAAATTGTATTTGGCAGCAATACTGATCACAACCCAGCTCTTCCTCTCCTGTCCCTTTTGGTGATCTCTTTAATGATACTACTATACTCTCACAGTGTTCTTACAGGAACACTGAAATGAATTATTAAATATACTTCCAGTGCAACCCGATTCTAATTTAAGTGCCTACTTCATGTTGTCCAGAACTGACAAATTTTGACTATTTGTCAATAAATTCTGCACACATAGACTTTGCTGTGTTTGCCTCCCAGTTCAGGTTGATTTAAGAGAAGCAGAGTATGACAATAAACCAGCATGAATTTTTCAGATTATGAGGAATGGACACTTAAAACAACTGCCAAAAGCAATTGCTTTTTTACAGCTGCAGATAACCTGGTAAATAGTCACATACTTTATGCAACTTTAATTAACATTACAGTTAATACAAAGTCCTTCTGTAACCAGAAAAAATGTGGAATTCAAAACTTGAAACTCAGGGTCACTCAACATCTTGCTGATATTCATCTACAAGACAACCACTTCTCCTCCACTCTGGACTAGTAATATTATTATTATCTTTCAAAAAAACCATTTGTGAAAGTGGAAACTCTTAGAAGTGCTGGACAAATCGAATGATATTTCTTAAAAAATACCCACAGTATTCAACTAGTGCACCAAGATCACAGTCTGCATAATACCACAGCTGTGCACAGCTACAAGTGGAATTCTTCTCCAGAGCTCACAAAATTGAAAAAAGACAGAAAAACCTAGTCAAAACTTAACACAAAAGGTGAACGACAGCATGCAAAGATGAAGTGACTGGCCCAAGGGTATTCCTAATTCTGCCTCCTATCAGATCACTTGAAACAAAATGAAAAGCAGGTACAGCGCAGTTCTGTGAATAATAATGTAATGCACTGATTTGTTTACAGGAGAAGTCTGCCTGTACCTGAAATTAATCTGAAAACTGGAAAGTGTACACAGCTGTTTTTCTTGAACTGTAAGTCATCAAACTTCAGATTTATTTAATGCTCTGAAACATCTCATCCTAATTAATCAATTCCTTTTCTCCCATCAGATCTGGGGTATTGTGTACAAAGAACTCCCCCACTTCTGGAGTCACACAGTCTAGTAACTTTAATACAAACTTGAATAAAATACAGCTTATTCTCATTTCACCTTCAGATGTCCTTTGTGAAGAAACAATATGAACTTGGAGTTCAGCAGCTAGCAGATTTAGCATTTTTGGAACAGCAAAATGGCAATTATGATAGTTTTCACTTTCTTAATAAGGTGTTACAGAAAAGCCATTTAGAGAGCTGATTTGAGATTCCCTACAGGTTTTAATATATGCAAAATGAGATTTGTACTCAAGACACTTCAGGGAATATCTTCTAGGATGTGACCATATATTGCAGAAAGATAAAATGAGGTTTAGCCTACTATTTGGTAAACATAGGTCAGAGAAAGCAAAGAAAAAATATCTGCATATTGCAAAGTTTAAAATTAGTTGATCTCATAAATTTATGCATTCAAGGAAACCACAATTTAATGGTGGTTACCATTGGCCATTTAGCAAGAATATATAGAAATTTATATACATGTAATACTTTCAATCTTATGAATGATATTCATCTTAGATACAACAAGCTATATCCTCAATGTATTTTCCTCTGGGGAAAGGAATGATCAGGTTATACTTCTTATGCTTAAAGTCACTGTACATTCACACAAACACTGAGATGCTCCTCTGCAACACTTAATAACGCTGGAATGTGCTGCCTGTGGAATGAGAACTTCATTACTTGTGCTCTGCTCATTACGCAATCTAATGAAGTCTTTGGGTTTTAGTTCTTAATTCTTGTTGGAAGGAACACAAATCTGCAATTTAGATTTAAGCAAACCTTTTATTCAGGTGCAAAGAACTAATTTTAGTGATCAAAGGTACTGCCTCCAACATCAAGCAGTGAAAATTAGAGCTGCAGAGCAAAACAGTTGGTCTTAGAATTTAGAAGGGGTGTGGGTTTTTTGGTGCAAAGAGACCTATAACAAATATCAAATCCAAGAGCTTGACTGATGACCAAAAGTGAAAGTCTGCTGTCAAGTGCATTGTCCAAATTCCTCTTAAACACTGACAGGCATGGAGCATTGACCACCACTCTAGAAAACCTGTTCCAATGTTTGATCACTCGCTTGGCAAAGAATGTCAGGTTTGAACTTGCAGCTTTGAACCGTTCCCACGTGTCCTGTCATTGGATACCAGGGAGAAAACTCAGCACCATCTTTGTCTTGAGGAATCCATGCTGATGCAGTGTTTTTCCACCAGGTTGGCTCCACTGTGGGCTACACTTCCCAACACTGGCAGAACTCTGCCAGCTTTGCAGCACTTATAGGGATGATCAGCTGATTCATTTCAGAAGACAAGTACCAATTTAAATGAAAATACTAGAATTGAGTCTTTTGAAACATGACACAAGTGAAAGTTTTATTTGTTCTTTGACATATCTTTGTGAAAAGATTAAGCCTCAAAGTAGTTTAACATATTTTTTCTCTAAAGAAATGCTTTAGAAATGATAGTAAAACCACCAAGGAAGGTGTTAATTGTCCATCTCATTTGCAAACTCCCTTTTGCTAAGCGAGATTCCTGGTGACTACATCATGCAAAACACTTAAAAGAATGAGCACTTTTACTTTGAATCCTGGAAGGAAAATTGACATTCCTAAAAATGGACTGCATTGCAGATATAACACGATGGTTTTATACTTATGTGGTCTTGTTTTATTCTTCTTCACTGATCATAGAATCACAGAATCATAAAATCAGTAAGGCTGGAAGAGACCTCCAACAGCATCAAGTCCAACAGTGCCACCATGTTTCCTAGGCTCATACTTACACATTTTTTTAACACCTCCCTGGACAACCTATTCTAATACCCAAACACTCTTTCTGTGAAGAATTTTTTCCTAATGCCTAATTTAAATCTCCCCTGGCACAAGTTGAGGACATTTCCTCTTGTTCTATTGCTAGTGGTTTGGGAGAGGAGACCGATCCCCACCTCTCTACAATTTCCTTTCAGGTAATTGCAAAAAGCAGTAAGTCTCCCCATCAACCTTCTTTTCTCCAGACTAACTGGAGAAAAGTTACACCAGTTACACCTCCTAAAACATCTATTCTTGGAGTATCTCTATTGTTTTAGTCTTTTTTTGTTGTTTACATATTCAGTCTTTTTACTACTAATTCACATAATTCTTGTGTATTTTGTTTCTTCTGTATACCACATCCAGGTTTTTCTACAATCCAGTTTCCCCTGTGTGTGGGGAATGAGTTCATTAAGGGGGGGAAATCTGAAAACATTTGAGAAATATTCACCATAGCAACAGTCACCTAGCTCTGCCTTTCATGAAAGTTTATTTCATTTTTGCATCCAAACAAATACAGAAAACCTGTATATGTTCTCCCAGCCACGTAGCTAGCACCATCAACAGCCCCCAAGTACTGTCTTCTTCAGAGCAAACATGATTGACAGCATTTTAGTGGTAACATAGGCAGCTTGAAATGTTTTGTGTGAGTGGTGTGGGATACTGCTTTTATGTTTGCATCTACAACTGTTAAGCAGCATCAATTCAGGACTTTTGATAAGTTAAGAGAATTGATTTCCATTGTATTATTGTATGTTGGGAGGAAAGAAGTGCTATAGTTTAAATGCAAGCAAAACTCAACTAGTTTGGAGGCTTTGAAAGAGTTGGTTATTATTAAGAAGGGGCAACCTTAAGCTCATTTGCATCACAGGAGGTATCTCATTGGATCCAGTGTGCAATTAAATGGCTCCCCAGCAGAAGACCAATAGTTCAGATGTGATTCATCCCTGAACTTCGTCCTCATTCCCCTGCAAATGGAAATAGTACTATAATATGAAAGAATACAAATTATAGGATCTCCCTTCAGTGACTGTATTTGTCTCAGTAAGCAGTGTCTTTTAGCTTTAACATTCACCTCATTAAGCTACTAATTGTGATACCTAATTCTTCCCTATTTCACCTTTATAATTCTCCTGTTCTTTCCCTTGGTAATCTAATCTATCTCTCCAGACACAAAAAATTTTAAAATACTCTGCCATCTTAAGCAAGCATTTGGTTAATGCACTAGAAATAGTAAATTCATTCAATACATCACATGAACTGAAAGAGAAAAGCTAAAGCAAAGATACCATAAAGATGGATCTCCTGCAGCCTGGGCAGGTGTAGCTGACAATGTCCCTTACTCTTTCAGGCCAAGTTCTCGTGTGCCTGAGGATAAGTACTTTCTTTTCCTCTCTAGCAGCCAACTCATCTCGAAATATGGAACAATTCTTTACACTGAAAAGGGCTGATACCAAGGAGTGAAATGCTCCCCTCCTTTCTTACTACACCAGAATGAAAAGAAACTCCAGTTTTCTATAATAATTTGCTTTCTTTCATGTATTCTTCCAACTCTTCGCAGAACAAAAGAGTTTACTACCCATATAATGAAATTTCTCATTAAATTACACTAAAAACTACAGCAAATTCTATTATGCACTAAAGTAAATAGCTTTAACTCCCAATTCCTCTGACAAGGTCAGTGCCGTTAGAGGAGCTCCGCAGGCCAAGCTGCTCAGTTCATCACTTTATTTTTATAGTTGCAATAATTTTTTAAACAGCAAGTTTTCCTCACAGCCCATGGCGATTTTGCTGACTTTTCTTTCCTGCTTCTTGCCAGTGTACAAGGCAGAGAAGTAACATCCCTTTGCCAGTAGAGTCAGTGTTGTGCAAAACTCTAAACATAAGTTGAAACTGAAGAAAATAAAAAAATACATACATAATTTTATTGAGAGTTACACTAACTTTTCAGAATAGAATACAATAGAAACAGCTCAGTTGGAGGGGACTTAAACCAATGATCTTGTCCAATTGACTGACCTAACCAGGTCTGACCAAAACTAAAGCATTGTCTGAATGCCTGTTAAATGCTGACAGGCTTGGGACACATATCATGTCGCCAGGAAGCCTCTTCCAGTGTTTTAGCACCTTCTTGGCAGAGAAATGCTTCCTAACATCTTGTGTAAACTTTTTGGTGCAGCTTTGCTCCCCAGGCACAGCTTCAGGCCATGCCCTCTTTTCCTATCACTAGTTGCCTTGGAGAGAAGCCTGGCTCCTGCCTGTCTACAGCTTCCCTTCAGGTAGTTAGAGAGAGAGATAAGGTCCCCCTTGAGCCTTCTCCAGGCTAAACAACCCCAGCTCACTCAACCTCTCCTCTTAAGAATTTCCTTCTAGCCCCTTCACCAGCCTCTGGATCCACTCCAGCACCTCAATGTTTTTTAAAAAGTGAGGGGCCCAGAACTGCTTCCAATATTAAAGGTGAGGCCTCACCAGTGCAGAGTAAACAGTCCCACACATCCTGATATGGATTCCAATGAGAAAAAATCAGCACCTACCTCACTGCTTTCCCTGCTCAGAGAAAGCAATGAGGTGACCTCTCATATAAAGAACATTTTATTATTCTTGTTTCATGCCATTATTTTGAACTATTGTATTTATTGCATTTCTGTTTGTAATAATTCCTGTCCCACACAAATTAGTAACACTTACTGGAACTCTTTTGTATTTCTTGGTGCCATGCCAAACGAAATCATTGCTGTCATCATTCTCCCAAATGTATATTAAGGTTATAAAAGAAAATGCTGCCTTCTTTGATCATTACGTTACCAAGTACAACATACTACAAAAGGTTTTCCTGCTAAGTTATTTTCTGAGAAATGCAAAAGCATGATACAGTAATTCATTAGACAGGTAACTTCATACCATAGTTAAGGTTTTGAAACCCAGGCAATTGGGATTTTTTATTTTCTGATGACTGATAATTGCCCTAAAATAATTTTCCTATTGTTACATAATGGAACAACAGCAGAAACAAGGATTCCTCTTGATCTGACAAGCAATTTTATTATTTTTGAAGACAGTCCCTCTTTTCTTAAATAGGAACTTTTGTTGCTGATTTTACATGACAAATATGTAAGGAGACTGAGTGAAATAATTCCTCATCACCTAAACTCTACTTACATAAGGAAACACTTCCATATCCTATCCTCTTTTCATTATTCAGACACCAGCACTTATGGTTACAGTCAAAAGGCTACATGGATGAAAGCTCTATGTGATTTGTTGGGTGAGAGGGCAAGCTAGGTGATCTTTCCCATCTGGTGTTTAGGTCTATGGAACAAGCTTCTCTTTGACATCTTGATTCTGCAATGCAAATCACTAAAATGTACACCTGCAACACAGAATTTCCCTGTTGATTCTACTCCTTTGTACTACTCCTTTATGTGATGGTAATCAAAGTATCACAACATGCAGAACTGCAGATGTGTCCTAGCTAGTGTTTTCAAACTCGACCACTTCCATTGCCTCAGTGTCCTTGCGCTTGCATAAATCCTGTACTTAGAGAGTCCTCACTCTTAGATCTTAGCAAAGTCAGAACATCACCAGCCCAAACTTTCTCTTTCTTCCTAAGTTTGTGCCACCAATTTCCAGATACAAGAAATTCAAGTTCTTGTTATTGTCAAAACTCCTCTTGATGCTATTCTTGCCTGAATCTGCTTTTAAATCTACCTTAGGTTTGTCCTACCTCTTACTTTTTGACAATCCTATCAGGTTTTGCCTTTATGAAAAACATTTCCTTTCCTCTCCTTTGTGTTATCCTTTAACTACTTTATTTTTCTGTTTTGCACATGAAATTCAAGACAGGATGCTAAAATCTTAATTCATGGTTTTTGGGATGGATTTAGTGTGTTGGTGGGGTTTTTTTAACAGCAAACGTAGGAGACAAACATTATTCTCTGAAAAGGCTTCTAGAATTCCAAGCTCATCATGCCAATAATGCAAAGTTATTTCAAGGCTTTTTAATCAGAAATAAATTTGTTACATTTCCCCAAGTAACAAATAAAAAGTCCTCTGAATTTTAAAATTTAGCTTCTTTTCTGGTTAAAACCACTACAGACTTTTAAAGTTTGTGAAGGAGGAAGCAAAGGAATAAAAAAATTCTATGAAAATTCTCATTAGCATCCCTTCCCTGGAAGTCACTAAACTGTACAGGCCTTTGACAAAAACCCTGCTGCTGTCTGGGATGCTGCAATTGTTACCACGTGTGAAAAGCAGTAAGTAATGGGCAGAAAGCCTGAAGTTCCAGTTGGGCTAGGCTAAAAATTGCTAGTAGTAATTTTCAGAATACCATCAGCTGCATTTAGAAACCTAATAACTTTTACAGGTCAAAAGTATTAAAGCTCTTTTTTGTTTAGAAAAGTCTAACTAGATTATATTGTACAATATCTCAATGAATTATTTAATGACAACAAAAGTCCCAAAGGTCAAGAATAAAAAAAATATCTGATAACGCTCTGGGAAGACTTTAAACTTAATTTTTCTGCATTAAATGCCACACCAAGAGCTCTCTGTTTCTATAGTAATTCCTTCACTTCTATAAGTCTCCAAAGACTGTCTTCTTAATGTTTTCCCTTCCTGCTCCTTAGTGTCAAGAACTCCAAATGTCCTTTCTTTTTTCCCTCTTCATTGTTCATTTGGATTCTCATGCTCCCATTGTACCTTGGCTGCTCTCACCCTCCCTCCAGAAAACAGGAGTTGGGTAAATGTCCATCATCCTGTGCAATTCCATTTCTCCTCATTCATCCCTCATTTTTATTTCTTTTCTTCAGACATGAAGAAACACTGCTCACCCTGACACATTCAGTTAAACACTAAATCACATGCCAGGCTTTATGCTGGGCAAATATTGAAAATACTTTTGGTTTTCCTATTATTTAAATAGCATTTAAAAAAAAAAAATCAAGCTCACTCATCACTGCTCTACCATCATTTATAATAACCGAATGTTGAGCTGAAAGCATGAGCTAGTTCTTCTGTGCCAATGAAGACTGGTATTATTCATAAACCTTTACATTCTTACAATAGTAAGGCTTCAGATAATGTTCAGGAATAGAAATGCTACAAAACAGAAAAGGTACTTGTGAAAAATCCTTTGATACTTTTCCTCTCCATTGAGGCAAAAGAAAGAAGAAACTCCTGTTTGATAAGGTCTCCTAAGGAAAGTGACACTAGTCCGGAGAAAACCAGGCACCATTATCCATATTTCACAGCCTGGTCCAGAAAAAAGCAGCAATCTGACCTCCAGTCACAACTTTCAAGAGGCTAATGCATCAAGCTAAAAAAGTAGTAGCATTTTTGATGAAACTAGGGGAGTGAATATTTCTGGAAGACCCTTGACTTTCAAGCTGGTGGACAAAGTGGCTGTTATTTCTCATAGCTAGGGAAGGACACAGAAGCAAAAAGAGGCTGGTATTGATGTTACCCACACAGCTGCTGGAAGACTAGGAAAACTATAGGGATCAGAATACAATACAAATACCCTAGACCTGTTAAATGTTTTGGGGAATACTTGAGAGTGGAACCAAGCAAGTAGAACTGGGCTACTTCCCATGGTTTTCAGGGAGCCTGATGTAATTGGTGTAGTGCACTGCCTCATACACAGCATAATGTTACTCTTTCCCATTAGAAGGGAATATTTGTTGGGGACCACATCAGATTTAACACTATTTATTAGCTCTCCTTGGTTTTGGTTAAGACATCATTTATGTTTTTAGTTGTTATTTTTAGGAGCAGAGATGCCTTCAAGCATAGGCATTCTATCCATAAAAATGAAACAGTAATATCAGCAGGAGGTTTGATTGAAACTTTGAAACTTCATTCACTCTTTTCTAACTATCTTTTTAATTTTTTTCATGACTAAAAGCTTTAACAGTGCTGGTTTTAACTATACTTTTTATTTTAAAAGCAAAATTACAAGCTACATGAATTCATAGTTAAACTTTAGAAAATCAACAATAAATACACAAGTCTATCAAAAATTCTTAAATTTTCCCACCTCTTTTATTATTTTTCTGTCCATCCCTTTTACAAAAAAAATGTCTGAAACTATTTCCTTACTCTCATTCCACTTCAATTGCATTTGCCTCCTAGTCACTATCGTTTTTGTGTCTTCGGAAAGTATTACATGTTTCTATTGTATTCTTTAAAACTACTACACAGTTACACATTTTGTGTGACTGAACAGAAAATGTAAAAAGTAAAATAGAAAATGTGAGTATTTAGTTCAGTATTTAATCTCTGCCACTTGGTGTAAATTACACGAAATTGAGTTTGGTTGTAGGAAGTATAGTAAACTATGTCTTTGGATGATAGCAACCTATACATAGTAGGTACTCAAGACATCTATTGACTACACAAGTCAGACAAGGACAAACTCCTCAGGTAGAGGTGTTTAAACCTGGAGTCCCAAAGGACTCTCCTGCATTGGGGGCTCCAGAACTAAAGATATTGAACTGCTGGAATATGTCCAGAGGATGATCACGAGGATGACTGGAGGGCTGGAGCACCTCTCCTATGGGGACAGGCTGAAAGAGTTGGGGCTGTTCACAAGAGACATTGGGAAAATCATATAGTGGCCTTCCAGTACCTGAAGGGGGCTACAGAAAAGCTGGGGAGGGGGCGTTTACAAAGGCTTGTAGCGCTAGGACCAGGAGTAGTGGTTTGTAATGCTGGAAGAGCGGAGGTTGCTCATGGCAGGGGGGTTGGAACTAGACAATCTTTAACATCCCTTTCAACCTGAACCATTCTAAGAATCTATGAATTGAGACTGAACTGGTGAAAGACTTCTACTCATAATGTAGCAATTTTGAAAAACAGTTTACACATTAATCATTAATTTGTCAAAAATTAAAATTTTAATCCTAACTTAAAACAAAAAAGATGCAATGATTTGCGATGGAAGCTAAGGTAATCATAAGACATGAGTTACTGACAGAGTAGTCATGTTCGTGTTATGTTTACAGGTATTACTAAAACAGAACATGGCAGAGTAAAACAGGCATTAAAAATTCACAATTCTTCTATATGCCCATAATGTACATTCTTCCTACTAATGCATTTATACAGTGTTTGCATGTTCAACTTTGAAATGACCCGTTTAATGAAGCAGTCAAATTCTGGCCTACAGATTTAAGAAACTTCTGCCATTAAGCCTGGACTTTCCTGTCAGAATTTGATCCCATAACTGCTTGCTAGCTAATCTGGAATCAGATTAAGTAATATTCCTTTCTCAGTTGGCCTGAAAAACTCTCCATATTCCTGCCTTTCTATTACATGTCCCCTGTCACTCTGCTATTTTCTGTCAAGCTCTTGAGATTCTGTTCATAAATCAGTCTTCCCTGTCTCATCATTATGGACCTCTTCTCTGAAGTCTCTCCAATCTTTCTCGTGCACAGAGGATAACATACCATGCTCATGATGGAGTTCAACCAAAGCATGAGAGAAAGCAACAGTTAGCAACTGTTCCTGCCCAATGGTAACTTGGACAGTAGTTGACAATTCAAGTGATCAGTAACAGGTAGTCTTTTGAACTACTGGGACACTGATATCTTTTGATGTAGGAATAAATGACTGTATAGAATCATATCTAGAGAATATAATTGTCATGGAGAATATATGTTATTAATGCCTCAGGTAATAAAAAATCTTCACTGCAAGAAGCAAAACTTACAGAGGTTTCAGAAAGCCAGCACACAGGGCATATCATATTTATTTCTACTTATGTTACAATTAAAACTTCCCCTGCAGGAAAGCATAAAAGAAAATGAGAAGAAAAGGCAAAAAACAGAACAGCCCTACTGAATGCGTGCAGTCATGAAAGAGGGATGAGTACTTAATCATTAAAGAATGCATTTTATCGTGACTTTTTTTTTCATTTTTATTGTTGAAATAAACCATGACCACTGAAGATTTTTAATGCTAGGAAAGCAGAACAGACTCAGTAAAGCAAAGTATCTAACATGTCTGTTTTATTCTTCTCCTGTAAATATGAAAACAATGTGTACAAAATTAAAAGCATGCCTTTGATGTTTTATTTCTGTTTTGCCAAAAAAAAAAAACCCTAGGAAAATTTTCCTTGATAACAAAATAAAATGCACTAAGAATGTGGAGTTACATCATGAGAGCTTTGCTTTCTTATCTGTGAGAAATTAAATGCTGGCTTATCTCTTTGATATCAGCACGATCTTTCAGTCTCAAATCATCTGCCTTGTTCCCATCTCAGGAATCTGCTCTGAGATTTGCAAAGCACTAGAAATTGTGGTTATGATGAGCCTCCAGCCATCTGCCAGCCTTCAATTTACCCGCTGCAGGACATGTGAAGTATTGTAGAGAGCAGGCAAACCTTCAAAACTAACAGCTGATAAAGTACTGACAGAGAAGAAGGTGAAACACACCTACTGAAAGGTGTGCCACATAGCATTTATGAATCTTCAATATACATTCGAAATTCAGTTTTGGAAACAGGCTATGGTCTTGCATTTAAAATAAAAGCTCTCGGTTATTTTCAGGGTTTAGCTTATAAAGAAGTAATTCTGTTTGGATTATTTCCCAGAAGGCATTCTTCAAAACTTCACTTTGCTCTTGACATAAATTGAAAACAATAATATAAACATACTGTACACAGGCTCCAAAATGGCATTAGAGAGGCACATTATCAATATGTTTAAAACATTTAGAAAGCTCAGCTTTGCATCTTTCTAAGTGAATGACTACATACTTAGACTGAGAATAAGCTGCTATGTGTGAAATGTTTGGAATAATAGTTAATTTATGCTGAAGTAATGACAGCATAATATAACTGAAATCTCTGCTAATAGGAAAAAAGAAGCTCCTTCCAGCTAATTCTGTTACAATCAGCAGCAGTAATTTTCACCCTATTTCTTTCTCTTGCTGTCTCTCATATAAAATATTACTGTAAGTGTATACTAAAATGCTTCTTGCCGATTTTAAAAATCAGTAATTGGTATCTGCCACCCATACGGAGGAAAATAAAATAACCATAATATAAAAAAGACATTTTCATGTTCAAGACCTATATTTTATATATTTCTGCAATAAAAGAGAGAAATAGCATTTTGAGATGTTCTTTTCATATTGGAAAACATTAAACAGTTTACGTAAGAATCTAGAATGTTCTGACAAAAAAACCCTGTAAAATTTCTCATGTAAATGAGAACAGAGTCCTCAAAGTACATTGGGGCATTTTTTTCTGGGCTATGAGTACTTGACAAACTCACCTTGGTATTCCTCTGCTGAGTATGGTTGGTGATGCACAGAGCGGTGTGCTCACCTGCATCTGGATGCTGAGCTTTTTAAACACAAGTACAATGAATAATAAACAAACCTCAACCTTTCTAATATGCCATCTTAGACCAAAACAACCACCTGCATGCTACAATTTGGGTTACTTTCAGGAACTATTAAATTATTCTGAATTCTCATTTGCATATAACAGCATGGTCTAGGAATGATCATGGACTCAGATCATCACAGATTCACTAAATGACTACCTGATCATCTCTAATATATTCATTAACTGGAGATACCATGATAAATCCTAATCTAACTATACATAATTCTTTTAAGCAGTGGCTTTTTAAAATTTGGAATCCTATGGATCAGATTATAATTTCTGACTCCTTATAATAAATGGCTTGTGTTACTTAGGGCAGGTGTTTTCAAAACAATATTTCATAGTTAACTTGAATGCATAGTTAAAATGCATCCAGATTCTGCAGCAAACACATTCCAAAAGCCCTTTCCCCTGCACAGTAATTTCAAAATAAAAGCTTACACATTGGGCAATTACCCTGTAAGTATCTGACTTGTAGAGTGCATATTGGTACTACTCGCAGCTTTCACCACTATTTGTATTCCTGTCTAAGCGGGACTGCTCCTAAAACAGAAGCAAAGGTCGAACCTTGTATGGAGGCAATTAAAGCACCACTGAACATGTAAGCGGCCAGAGCTGTAGGTACAATTCAATCAAGTAGAACCATAGGGGTGATTTTGATATTGTCACATCAAAGAAACAGCCCCCAGAAGTAAAAGATCTAACAAGTTAAGACCAAAATCAGAATAAATAACAATAACTCCACGAGAAAGCAAGAATGAACACATGATTGCAAGGGCTTGTGTTACCTTGAAAGCATTATATAGTGCTATTAGAAGAGTGTGTTAATTTTTTCCTCATAAATTTGCTAGGTTCAGCCACCAGGGAAAGGCCAGCATTCCAGTTCCCTTCATTAAAGATATATCTATCTTGCTGAGTCTTGACAGCACTATCATGTCAGCCCTCTGTAGTAGTTTCAGCAAGGAGGAGGGGAAAAAAGGAAAGGAGAAAAAAAAAGAAGTGAAAACTGATGTGATCTACTCTGCTTCCTGTGGGCATATTTCACTACAGCAGATCCAGAGGGATGCTTTGTTATTCCTGTCAGATCAAAGAAAGAGATAACGGAAGAAAATATAAAAGGAAAAATAAAACCCAGAAATGAGGGC
This sequence comes from Upupa epops, assembly GCA_013397515.1. Lineage (NCBI taxonomy): Eukaryota > Metazoa > Chordata > Aves > Bucerotiformes > Upupidae > Upupa > Upupa epops. The sequence continues at coordinate 348,122 of VZRI01004011.1, read as the reverse complement.
AACTGAAAAACACTGGAAGACTACTGCATCATTATGAATTTTCAAATAGTTTAAATATGCTAAATATCAAGCCACCACCATAGAAATAAATACTGCATAGGCCATATTCTCCGTTAGCTGCCAGCAAAATTGCCCTGCTTGGATTAGTTTACGGGCACAGATAATTTTTCAGTTTCCTCTGTAAGTTGTGAGGACGCACGGGTATTTTGACTGGTGGCTCTTCAGAACACATAGGTGAGCTCAGCAGCTTCACGCCACCTTGTTTTCTTGTTGGACTGAGGGAATGCAAATGTTCAGTGAAAATGCAGCAGTTGCAGGGAACTCACTGTACTGCACTGCTAAGCTGCATTTGCATGTGTATACAGAGAGTGTATATATAGAGAGAGCTCTTGAGCATGGAGCGCAAGGATGACACAAAATTAGCTTCTGGACTAGTGCAAAACAATAGCTGTGTAATGCAATTTTTCACTTGGTTTTTCCAAAAAAATTTCTAAGCACAAAGAAGCTGAACATCTAAAAATCAATTTTAAATATATGATTTGTTAAAACTAATTTAAGTAAATAAACAGAAAACCTGAAACTTCTCTGCACACTAGATATGTTTTCAGTACTACGTGCGCAATAACTGCCCACTTAATTATTTTGTGTTTAATCTACAAGGTAATGCTGAAAAGAATTTGATGTGTTCTGTGGAATTTTCTAATGACCAGTATAACTGTGCTGTTTCCTTTCAGCCACAACACTGCATCCTACAGAAACAAGTTTCTATCTTGAAAAAAAACAACCCCACAACTCTTTGAGTTTTTAGTGTCCCAATTTCCAGATGCTTGACTCCTAAAATATAGAGGCCTTCTGGAAAAATCCAGGAGAGAAACTCTAATTTCCTCAAGAAGAACCGGTACATTGGAAATGTTGTTCTTTAAACATTAGCATTCTCAACATCAACCCTCTGAAGTGAGTCAAATTTGTCCAGTGGAAATGGTTTGGATTATGATGTAAACTAATAGCAAAGACAATTCCAAATAACATCTAATGTCCAATATAACCACTGTTTACATATTAAAAAGAGATACAGGCTTTGTAACAGGGATGTTCTGTCATGTTTCTCCACAGGAGAAGACTGTCATGGTAAAGTTCATTATCAATTACTGCTTTACAAGTACAAGATGAGTTAAGCTGTCATAATTTTCTCAGCTAGAGATCCTGTGCTGTCAAAGAATGTCAATTTTTAATCTGACAAAAGGAAGAAAATTATCTGTTATTCTGACCTCTAATTTCTTGACATTTTAATGCTGTAATTGCTGTGGTTAGTACTGCAACCATGATTTCACCTGTCAAGTAAGAATGAATCAATATCTTTAAGCTGTTCTTCAAGTTTTAGCTTTTGCCTCATTGCTTTTACTTTAAAAATGGAAAAATTTACAAACAGAATATGATAAAGAACCCCAAACAACAACAACAAAAAACCCCAAAGAAATTAACCCAAGTAATAATTGAAAACTATTTAGCTTGTTACAGATTTTTTTCTCCTTATTAAAACATGAAAACAATTGTGCAAAGTGTAGAATAGTAGAGACCACTATAACTAACAGAACTGAAGATTTTTCCCATTTCTCCTAATTTTGTGGTATTAAGAAAATATAAAGTGGTCTGAAATAATCCAAATCACAAGGTTGATATTAAATCCATGCATTTTACCCACCCACTGCAGACCCTAAGATGACAGAGTTATTGCAGGGGAAGTAAAATGTAATTTCCTGGACTTTACTAATCTAAAAATTGTTTCTCTCCTAACAGTCCCACTTCACCCATTGTGAATTTTCAATATACTAAGGGAGGAAAGCAAGCCAGATGCAGAGTCCAAACAGAACCAAAACACAGAATGGCCATTTTTACAGCATTAAACAGCAGAGTTCTTAGAGGGCTACCCATACATGTGAGAAAGATGTAAGGAATGGCAGGGATGGGTTATCCCACTATTGAACATATTTTTGTTCCTGCTAGAAGGCCACTGAAGTGACCCCTCTACCTTTCTTTACATAAAGCTAAAAACAACATATTCCTCATTGGTTATGTGAGGTGCTCAAGCAAAAAGTGAAAGGGCCAAAGTGTAGCATGAACAGGTCATGTGCATCTGCCTTTTTTAATTATGTCTTTCAATCAGCTCATACCTAAATAGGAGGGTGTTCTACTTTGAGCTTGATTACTCTGGACAGGTTCTGCTGAGACTCAGCTCAATATGAAATTAGTTACAACCACAGTCTGAGGAAACTACTGCCATAACTGAGCCCATTGGTCTGATAATGGCTGCTGCTAATCAGGTGGTATAAATTTGATGCTAATGTTCCTATCCTTATACTTCTGTATCTACCACTGTTTTTCAGAAGCTTTTAAAAGATCTTTTAGCTTTTAATTAGTTTTCTGCAATATCTACCAAAAGCTAAAATAAAGTAAAAAAATCCCAATAAACTAAAAAATTCCCAAAACCCAACAGAACAATGTAATCTTGAACACACAGACTAGTAAGAGACACAGGACATCCAAATACATGACCCACTAGGTCATCAAGATGTCAAATCCTTTAAAACTGGTGAGAGAATGTTTGCTACTTCCATAAATTGAGCCCAGGGAAGGAGAAGGTGGCACTAAATGTGTCTATATTTGCACAGGTATCATGGTTTCTGATGAAAAATTCTTAAAAAGTATTTTTAGTCTTTTTATGACAAAAGAAATCTATTGGAGAAGCAAGCACGCTATTTTTAAAAGCACGTTCTGCATCTATTTATATAAAAAAAATCAGGAAGATCCATTTTTAATAGACATCTGGCTTCATTGCTACCAAAGAAATTTATTTACTAATCTAACTTATGGCAATGAAGGTAATGTTATGCTTTTAGAAGTTTACAAAGTGTACATAGCCTAAGAGGAGATTTATATGCTGTTGACTGACAGGGCATTGAGTTAGATGTACAACTGAGTGAACAAAAGCATCTCCATGAATTTCTTGAAATTTCTGATGACAAGTTATGCATGTAAATAGAGCCACAGGACAGCTGAAGACTCTCTCATGTCATAAGACGTTAAATAAGGTGCACAAATGGACAGATAGACCTTAATCCTAAAAGCTGCCTTGTGGGAGTAGACCCTTCAAGTCCAGATATAGGAGCCTTGCCCATGCAAATGAGGACCTTAAGCCGTGCAAATCCCTTGTTTTCATGGTCCTTGACACCTGTTTTAAACTCTAAAAATCAGTGCTCCTTCATGTACCTTACAGACTCTTCTGGTGCTCAAAGCTATAATCTAGAAAACCTTTATATAAATGGGAACTTTAAATATTTGAGGGATTTGAATCAAAGCAGTTCTGCTCATTCTTTAATTTGCTCAAAACTATAAAGAGTAACTTATCAAATACAAGCTTTGCAGTGCTTGCGAAAATCTAGCTCTAAAAATCAAGAGGACTCAACCTTTGTTAAAAATCTGCTCCTCAAAAAGCACCAAATGAAACAAGACACATTACTAAAAGACAACATGCCAATATATTTAGCTGAATGCAAATGCTTTCTAAAATCTGTTCCTTTCTGAAATCTGTAGATCTCTGTCTCCAATATTGGAAAACAAACAAACAAACATAAACCCATCAGTGAGCAATGTAGAAATTATTACTGTTTTGCATGCAGCAGATGGCAGCTATCTGGGGGAATGGAAGACTCTGTGTACAGCTTCATCACAGCAGTACTCACCTAGCAGCTGTTGCTTCTTCACACTTTTCACCATTTTTCAATTGTTTCAGCCAACAAATGAATTATATTAGAAAGTGATCATTTAAACTAATAACCTCACTAAAACCAAACACAGTCACTTGAAGGAAAAATGTTTAAGGCTAGCTAGTATGTAATTTTTTACTGTACTGATAAATTTGCAATGTTCACTTATACATCTGTGAATACAGATATATTGCACATATATATACACACAAACATAAATACCTGTATGCAGGACAAATAGCAACTGATAATTTTCTATTTTCATGAGTTTGATTAGACTTTATGTGATTAACACAGATGTAATCTGAATAAATACTACTGTCACTCCAGCAAACATATTCTTTTATAGATATATATTCTCACCAACATTATCCGACTGTATAGATTAGATTTTACTTTCCCTTTGACTATGATGTGCCTTGTTCTTTCAGCTTTTCTGTTCTAAGTGAACTTAAAAGTAGTAAATTATAAAATGTAGCAGAATACGAATTACACTATATGCATTATGTTTCCTGACCATTGAATATATCATTAACTTCAGGCAAACAAAATACTTTTGGACATGTATTTTATTGCTTATTTACTAATACTTGCTTCTGAAGTCACCTAGGGCTTAAGCCTAGGTAATAGACAATCATTTTCTCTAGCAGTGAAAGATGGAAAAAGTACCATTTCTTGTGAGATGACAGAAGTTTTCAGAACGAGATGGCAGTAAACACCTACCTCCCTGAGGACAGGATCAGTGATACTGTCCAGGTTCAGAGAGCCTTCATATGTTAGGTAGTGGAAAACATTGAGTGCACGCACTGCTTCTGGTCCTCGTTGCTTGTAGCCAAATATAAGGTCAATCCACTGATGAAGCTGACATGATACAAACTCACTTTCCAGGGCCTGCAAGTGAAATTCAGAGTTAGGAAGTAAATTTAATCTTGCAATTTGATCTTTACCTTTTCCTCTTAACTGAGGAAATATAATGGGTGTCATTATATTTACATATTCAGGCTTATTTGATATATTTCAAATCCTTCAAACATAAAAAACCCAAAACTAGTTATATTGAAAGAAACACTGAAATTACATTATTTCCTTTCAGCTTCATATAATGCTAATTTTCTCCCAACTACTGGGTTTCTCCTAGCTGCAAGGAGAAATTATTCATTTTTGTATTTGTCAAATAAGTTAGGTAATTTGTCAAGAAAACTGATGAAAATGGGAAAACAATCGACCAACTCATTTTACAGCTAGTTATAATTAGTCTTAAATCTAAAATGGAAACTTGAGGATCAGAAAGCTGTATTGGCAAAAATGAGGTTCTGAACTCCATGTGTAAATTGTGAGTGATGTCTCAAAGGAGAAAAGCATTTTTCACACTTAGTTTTTACATTAGGCTGGTTCACCAGAGAAAACACAGGCTGTGACTAGCTCATTTAGAAATGAGTTTGAGAATTGCCTAGCACATGCAAAGAGATTAATTTTAGACAGTGGGAATGATGATAGGATTACTGTTGAATCTGATCCAACTAAGTTGCCTTTATCATACTTAACTGGCATCCATAGAAGATACCACTGCCTGATCTGGAGCTTTCTAAAGCTGAAGGCATTACACAGTTTCTCCTTAACCCTCTGACACACTACCTGCCTTACTTTCCCATGACACTGGGTACACAAATCATTCTACTATAAGACTCACCATGTATGTAATATGACATCTCTTCACACTTGTTCTTTGCTAATGCTACTTTCAGACAAGAAATGTGATACTTTAGAACTGGTATTTAAACAAAGATTCATCATTCAGTAACAAAGTTTATATAACCATTCTTGATCAAACTCCATCACAGTCCTGACTTTGCACAGTGCCACATACCTAGTACCTTTTGATCAGAACGAGTGCAGTTCTATTCACAGACTTAGATTTGTATGTAATAAAACTTATAATGTTAATTCTGTAGTCTTTGCAGCATCCATCTCCAGCAAACTTACAGACAGCCACCTAGCTATTCTCTTTCTCCTCTGACCATGTATATTTACAAGATTTGTTTGAATCAGCATCTAATATTTATTTATTAAAAAGTAATTAACAAAAAATTTGTTAGGCATTTGTTGTGGCCAAAAATAGCAGTTCGTTCTGGAATATGGAGAGCATTTCAGGAAAAGAGCAAAACTGTTGACAATTTAAAGGTGGGACAATAAATCTGAAAACTAAATGCTTGGGTCAAAGAAGCGTATTTGATCCATTACCTCCTCTGACATCTTCTCCCTGGCATTAGAATCACAGAATAGTTTGAGTTGGAAGGGACTTGTAAAGGTCATGAATTCCAACTCCCCTGAAGGGACATGGGATATCTTTAACTAGGTTGACCAGTTTGCTCAAAGCCCAGGACAAGGCTCCTATCTGTTCATTATAACTTGAATTCCTTTTAGTCAGGTGAAAGCTTCTGATACCAGATTTGGCCTGGTTTGCTGTTGCTTCTCCCAAGTACTTCTACACAGTTACTCATATAGTACATGCAGAATCCTCTCCCTAATTTGCTCTAATGCGCAGGCTGCTCCCCCTCCACGTTAAGTGCCTCCTGAAAATGTATGAGCTGTTCACTGTCAACAGTATGGCATTTGGCTTCTCGAGAATATGCAACGCTCAGTAGGGAATAGGGTGAGGGAATTTTCTGTGCAAAATATCATTTGTATATGCAGTAGGAACAACATACAGAAAAAAATAACAATAATATCCTTAAAATAGGCTGGTCATGACCCTGAACAGCAGCATTTTTCAGGAACATTTTGTATTAAAGCATTTGGAGGGCTTGATTTCTTTTTTCTTTTTTTAAAGTACTGTGGGTTTTTGTGCATTTGCAGTCAAGTGCACACAGACAGGATCCACAGGCTGAAAGTCAGACTTGTAGCTGTTATATCAATAAATACATTTTTATGTATTAACTAAATGAAGTTAATATAAGCCAAGTTACCATTTAGTGGGATCAATCACCACAGCTCTTTTCAGACTTCTGTGCAGCGTGAACTCTGCACACTTTCATTTCCACTTACCCTCATTTGAAGTTAGTTATTTTGTACTGAGTTTCCAGTATGAGGAAGTAGTTTTTAGTTTAGTGCACACTATGTGCTATGCAAAGTACTATAAGTTTGTGATCTATAAAATGTGCCATTCCAACCTCTAACACAAAGCTGCATGTTCTGCTCCTGTTTCTGCACTTCCCGCCTCCTTTCCCACCCCTTCCCAGCTATGTGTGGTGTGTCACTCCATGAACTCATATCACAGTATCTTGCTGTGAATATTCAGTATATTTCAAAATATTTTCTTTAAACTACTCTGAGACACTTCAGTTTTGTACATCTGCTCAGTAACAGACCACTGGTTACTTCAGCGTACTTTCCCCCTACACGTGGTCCTCTGCAGCCATAGAATATACAGTCACTCTGCTTAACATTTCTCTGCATTGTTTACCTTTGTGTGCACTCATTATTTGGGTAAAAATCTTGGTTGTCATAAAATACAACAAGCACTTTTAAAAAGTGCTATTTTGATAAAAACGACACAGTAGTGTATTCTACAGATTTGGGCTACTCAAGGGTGCATGCACAGAAATGGCTTCTTTGTGTGAACATCTTCAGTATGTAAATAAGATTCTTCAGCAACAGAGTAAGTTTAAAAAAAACCCACTGCCATTTCCAAATTAGATTGAAACCCCTCTTAGCTGAATGAGTTTTAATTGCATTAAGAATGAACGTTGGCAATTCAAAGAATAAAAGCTAAAAGTGAGGAAGTAATATTAACCCTTATCTACTCTCTATTTGGTTAAAAAAAGCATGTCAACTGCTGCTGAAAGGTGAGGAGAAAAGATGGATCTTCCAGATCCTCACAGCATAGAGATTTCATAATAGAAGTTTCTAATGACTATTCAAGAAGCTTTTTAATTGTGAAATACTATGCATGTTTCTGAATAGCCAGGGAACTGTACAAAAATGTAATTGGCAGCAGACAAGCACAAATAAATCATTTCAAAGGCAGAAAGAAAATACAATCTCTGTAATAGTTATGTAACAGGAAGAAAATAAGTGTAACAAAACAGGACACTGTTTAGTCTCTTAAAAATATAATTGTAGACAATCATTTTACTCAACACTGTAATTTGTAATTTAACACGTGCATAAGCCATAATGAAAATATCATTATAATTAACTTTGAATTACACGATCTTGCTTCTTTTGTTTCAAAACTAAAGAATGCTTATTATAAAAGCTCTGCTTCAGTGTTTCACAGTGGTGTTCCCTGCCTTGATTTAACATGCTTGACTTACTGACTGAATCTGTTCTATTTCTGCTTTAAGTCTGTGGGGACTGAGAGGCTGAGATGCACATCTGTGGAAGGTTTTATGCGTGGGGCTTTTTTTTTCCTGGTAAACTGGGAGATTATGATTGATGAGCCCAGCATTAGGGTAATGTTATCAGGGACACTTTCTGCCTCTGTCCTTTGTGCCATCACTGAGGTCAGACCATAATCATGTTAACATTGAACACAGCGCTTTATTAATGTTTCATGAGTAACTCTGTAGCAGTCAGTCTAGCTTTGTATGGATAAATAAAACTGCTAAAACAATCCCTGATGTATACACTAAGTGCTTTAGAAGCTAATAGGTCTTAAAAGTAACTTGACTGAATGTCTTTTCCAGTCATTATAATAAGTCTAATTGTCATAAGTTTAAAGGAATCTCTTTTGATGGAAAACCATTTTTATTTTCATTTCTGTGTTAAGCTAGAACTGCATAAACATCCTGCTAAAAAAATCAAATAAAACAATGCCAAACACCTGTCTGCCATTTATTAATTTGCACAGAATTTTAGTAAAGGTTGTTAACCAATTGGTTAAATTATATTAATTTATGTCACTGTCTCTGTGATGTTTTCTAGGCTGTTCCTTGTGTGCTTTAGTAATATTCAGGATGAAATGCTGAAAATCCTGCTGTTATTTAGACAAAAGGTTTACATTCATAAATGTTCCAGTAGGCTCTACATGAGGATTTGTATTTACTCTCACATAAAATTCCACATTATATATGCCTGTAGCAAGCAAACAATATGTATGAACAGACCACAATGTTGTCAGCTAGGGAAAAACAACATCTAGCTGTATATTACACATATCACATAGGATCATTTCCACTGAAATGGAAATATTGTTGCCAATATCATTAGACAAGTGATCGGGATAACACTTCTTTCAAATATTCCTGTAAACATGCTCCCTCCTTGGCTTGCTAACTTCCTGTAGAATATTCCAAACTTGAACAAGCCTGCTGTGTTCTACATGTCAGCGCCACACCCAGGCTATTTTTTTTCTCAAGATAGATTCTTGTATAACAGCCAAAGCTTGGCCTTGGGATGACCTATCTGACTAATACATCTGCTGGCCTGTTCAAAACATGGAATCAGGCATTAGGTATAAGCGTCAAACTTTCCAGTCTCTTTATATTTGTAACTTACTTTTACCAATCATGTTTTAGCGGCCAAAAAGACAAGCTATGGGAGTTTGTTGGATGTGCTAACAAAACCCATCCTGAGAAAGCTATTCTGAAAAATTATTACCCAATCAAATTACTACACTGTCAAAATATAATTCCATTACTCCTTACTACACATATTATCTGCATTTTCATGAAAGGGATTATCCTTCTTTGGGTAGTTGCTACTTTGAAATAAGCTTTATAAAAAGCTATGTGTATATTGTGCTCTTTAAACATCCCAAAATTAATAACTTTGTTTCCATCTTCTGAACTCCATCCAAACATGAGTATTTCTCTGTCATCTAGCCACCCAGAAATTAATCCAATATTCCAGGTGCAGTCTCGAAAGGACCACAGGTACAATCTTTTGCATCCTCTGCTATGTAATGATTCTCCATAGATGGCATCAAAATATTCATAGTTCTGGTGAACATCGAATTACAGAGTTTTATCAAATCTAATTGCTGCTTGTTGTCACCCTTCCCTTGCTACTGCTCTAATTTTTGGTACTATTTTTGCTTCCAGACTTCCGTGTCTTACTGAACATCATTAATTATTCCCTCTCAAGATGATATTATGCATCTTATTGACAGAAATCTATGCCTCTTTCTTCTTTTTTTTTTTCCAGGCAATTCCCAACTTTATTATCATTTGGGAACTTCATCAGACTGCACACTTGCAGACTAATGGTATCTGAGTAGAACTGAATTTTAACTACTGATCATGCTTTTGCTTCAAGTAGATGCTGTGAGGAATAAATGCCATGCAGTAACCACCTTCAGGCAAAACTGTATAATAACAGCATGATGCTGACATCTGTGGGGACAAGGGTGGAAGACAGTATAGGAAGCGTATGATATATAAGTGAGATAATTTCTGATTTTAGAAATCCTCAACTTACTCAATTAGATGACATCTGCAATTCTAATTCTACTTTAACCTTAACATTGGGTTGTCAGTCTCCTGGCAGTCTGAGTACTCTTACACACATATGGAATCAGTCTTCAGTGCTATCACATCTTAGTATTGAAAACAGCTTTCAGCTATCAGTCTTTCCTGAAAGTATAGACTTGAATGGGCACAAATGCCACATTCTAAATTCATTCAAGCAGCTTTTTTCTTCAACAGCACAAAAATTTTCTGTACAGAGCTCCTACACTTTTTTCTAAAAAGCATAAAGTGCATGAGAGAAATCAAATAAACCAAATCTAAAGCTTTTCTTCAGGTCATTTCTTATCACATAATTACTTTTATCCTCCTGTTAATCATTCCATCTCTGTAGAAATGAAAGGTGAAGAAAACACTATTTAAGATACAAAAAGAAACATAACATTTCCCCAAGAGAATGAGATGCATCTCTCAAGATATTTCCCAATAGGTGTCAGCTTGTTTATCCTTTTTCTGTTCCAAAGATGTCAAGGCTAAATCTCTTGGTCAACTTTAGCATGCTTCCTCTTGAGCCCAGTTTGCATGCAGTCACAACACAATGACAATCCAAAAATAAAAAAGGGCTCTGTGCAGTTACACGGGCACTCCAGAGACACCTACCTGTGATTACAAATGCTTGAAAATGCTAATGGAGTGTAGTGATCCTTTGAGGCCACCTCCTTCTTTGCTGGTAAAATTGCACTTAAATGTATTGATACCAGCTTCATTTCATTGATAACTACTTCATTTTAGCAAGAATGTTACCATACATGTGGCTATAAAAGAAATCAGCCAAGAAAAAGAAGGAAAATATTGTACAGTGTCTTTCTGCAACAAAAGGCTGCTCCCTGGAACACTTTTCACTTGATTTGCATAGTGAATTTCATACATCCCAAATGATGGGATTACCATCCCTTCTTTAGGAGACTGCTGTACATATGTCAAATCATTTACTCCTCTAAATGTAGAACATTTCTAAATCATATTCCTAGATGGCAATAGGTTTGTCATTAAATTAGTCTTTTTTTTTAAATTAATATGGCTATTATTTCTATCAACTCCTGAAGAACATTTTTCTTTAAGTTTTTTAAATCAAATAGCCAAACTGAATAGAAACACACACAGACACACTGATAGAATTACAATGCTACTACAAAAGTGTTCTATATCGAATAATGCACAGGCTTAACAGTTCTGCAACTGTATGAAAATCCCCAGATTATTGAAAATGTAGTTCTGATTCTATAAGCAAGGGAAGTACTATGCGTTTTAAGGAAGATCCATTTCCAGAACCATAAACTATTGCCTTGCCAAAATGCCAAAACCTTTTTATTTTCAAAATGGTCTAGAATCATACACACATATTAATTCCATGAAATCATTATCTAGTAAATGAAAGGAAAAAGTATATAGCACAGGTAAAAGATTTCCATGCTTATATTCTGCAAACTTCATGATGCAGAGCATCAGAGCAGCACTTCTTCAAATATTTACCAAGATTATAGTTGTTGGATTACATGTTGGATTACATTCAAGTAAGGAATATGTCTTGCAAGATACTAACATTAATAATAACTTTTTATTTTTTGATGTAGGTGGTGATGAGAAGGGGCAGACAAATTTTTCAGGCTATCCTGCATTATCCCGCTCATGCCCATCTGATGCTTTCTCATGAGAGATCAAATAACTGACTTTCATTTCCCATGGTTTAGGCACATGGAAGGAGAATCTACTGTAAAAGAAAGGGTTCTGCCAAGAACACATGACAGAATGCAAATTCTCCTTCACTTTTTCTTGCATTTTTCTTTTATCTTTGTAAATCTAGATGAAAAGAAGCATTAATTTACCTTATTATAATACAGAACTTCTTTCTTAGTCTAAACTAAAGCATAACTTACCATCCTGTTGATACGGACAAAGTCTTCAGGTTTCTTAGCCCATGGTGGGAGATCAACATCATTCACAACAACTTCGTCTTCCCTGACTCCTAGATTATATCCATTACTGTTGACGAACATCTCTGGTAAGTAGTAAAACTCTGGAATTAACTCCTACCAAGGAGAAAACGCACAATAAGACTTTACATGTATACAGAGATAGTAAATGTTGCTGCCAGAATCAGGCTCTGTCACAGTACATGTTAAAGCATTCCTGGTTTTGCTTATGATTCCGTGCACTTAAGAAATGTTATAGTTTTTATAATTGATAACATGTTTCCTTGCACTTACAATCAAGCACATTTTTCATAATAAAGTGTTCTCTCTTCCTATATATATCCTTATGAATAGCATAACTTTGGTAAAGTTTGGTTTGGTATATGAATATAGGAGACCTCTTCGGAACAGCAAAGAGGTACAAGAAACCTTAAACACTATCAACAAGTTGAACTTTTTTATCACTGCTTAAATAATCTGTCTTAAAGAGTGTTGGAAGAGAAGTTGCTCATAGAACACTGTTTTAATTTTACTTTCTCTGTATTCTTTAATTCATAAGATAGCAATTTTATTATCTATATGAGGAAAATGAATTCATGGCAAATTAATTTTTCTACTGTAAGAAAAAAAGAAAATAGATGGAGAGAAAAATGTCTGTATAACAAATGTTCTTAAAACACAAATACATATTTAAACTGTAAAAGATCAATAACTGAGTAGCAGTTCATCTGCAGTATATTATAGATATGTGAGGTTTTCTCCAGTTAACAGGATAGCTAAATAGAAATGCATCTTAACATAATAAATATCACCACTTCTTACTGTCTATTAATTTAGCAGTAAGTATTGAACTGTAATAACAAAAAAAATAGCTTAAATGCCCACTATCTCTTTTCAAATATCTAGGTATGGATTAAATTCACTAAATTGCATTGCTAAAGCATTGTGGCATTCAGTCATGTAACATGATGAAAATTGATGACACTACACCTGAAACCTGATTCTCTTTGTGAGACTTTCAAAGGCTGCAGACAAATGAAGTGTACGCAAAAAATAATCACCACAGACACAAACTTATCTAATTAAATCTGATGTGCAGTTCCGCAGAGAGTAGAGCAGTTATGGCATAAATGACAATTTCAGTTATTCATTTAAGATTAAAAAAGAAGATATATAATATTTGCATTACAATTTTGTTTAGAGAGGCAATTTACTTATTCTTTACATTATTTTTAATATACTATATACAGTCTGAATTCAAATTATGCTCAAATACAATGCCAATCAATATCTAACCAGTGAAAAACACTAACCAAGTGAGACATGCTTGAGGTTGGATAGCTCACTATGACACAATCTGCAATTTCAAAATGCTGAAAAGAAATTAAAATAATAAAATAGCAAAGATAATCTAAAAGAAATTCTGAATATCCTGCAAGGTTAAAGGAACAGATTATTTTACTATCTTAAGTTTGATTATATACCTCTAATTTACTCTTACTAAGAGCAAACTTCCCCTTTCCCCAAGCAGCATTCACTCTCAGGTTCCCAAGGAAGTCCTTTCATTTCTCTAATGACCCCAAAGAAAAATGAGTGATCATCACAGTTGCAGAAAACTAGACATTAATCTTTCTAAAGCTCAACAAAGTACTACTAACTTGGGACTAAGAGCTGGCCACAGCCTAGCATGCGCTACAATAAAAATCACTGACAAAATAAGAGCACTGCCTTAAATAAACAGCAATTTCACAAGGACCTCAGAGTGCCAAAATATTATTCAGTCAAAATTAAATGCTAATATTCAAATAAACAGAATTTATTAAAGAAAAAAGCTTAAAAATTTTTCTATTTTGTCTAAAAAGCCTCAAAAATTATACCACTGTTCTGAATTTTTAAATTTGTCCATGTAACTCAATGGTTTACTAACTTGGAGTGTCAAATAGCAAATTTTTGATTCCATCAAAGATGTGTTAACCCTTAAATTTCCTTTTTAATTTTTAAATGCTCCAGGACGCAGTTGGGTACTTCTACATCTAACATAAAAGAAAGATTTGAATTACACATAGATGCATCTAGTATTTAACTAAATGCTACTAACCCTTTAACTTCAGGGATATCTGGAAACCAAGAGATTTATGTCATGGAATATTTTTAATGGTATTTCCATTTAGTAATTTTATCTTTGTTACTATTTGCTTTCAGTGTAATTTAATGTTCTCGTGTCCAGTATAGCAGAAAACATAAATAGAAACAGAATAAATAGAAAGCATGCGATTAACTTTCTTCATGTGATTTACTGTATTGTATATGTTTAGTTTGATCTGTCTTATTCCCGTGCTCTGGAAACTAACCAGTGTCAGACTTCTAAATCCTCTTCACATAACGCTCTCTCTAGAACCCTAATCATTTCAGTCACACATATCCCAGCATTTTTACATTATTTTTTTTAGTCAAAGGAACAAAACTATTACAATTTTTTGAAATAACTTCTTTAAACTCATCGTGGTAAGACTCTCAGCATTTTCCTCAATGTTATTTTTAGTGCAGCCAACAATTTTATTTGCTTGTTTGAGAATTATTTAACACAAATTGAAACCTTCCTTGAGATCTGAACAATGTATGTCTCCCAGATACTGACATACTTCCCATACTTTGCATTAACCATTCTTTTTCCTTTGGTAGCATTTGATATTCCTATGCAGTTTTGCTGTCTCCACTATTGACTAGACTGAGAAACCACAACCCTTAAAAATAGCTTAGATAAATCTATGCCTTTCTCATTTCTAAAGGATGAACGACAACTGTAAAACACACAACCATTATGAAAACTTACAGCATCTTGCAAGTATGATCTTGCTAAATCTGATTTGGAAAAATCTTCAAACTGTGTATTTAGCGGCTCAGAAGCATACAAAATAAACCCCAGACAACCCACAGAAGTGATAGAAAGGTTTGATTATACTTTTTTACTGTTTATTCCACTGTGAAAAAATTAAGCCACCTCAGGGGTCCTGGGGAATGGAGCATTCACCTTTGCATCCTTGCCCCGTGCCTGCTGTTAGCATGAAGCACCTGAGCATGCTTCGCTAAGAGAATTACAAGTTGGAGAAGCCAAGAGAGGAAGGATTAGCAAGGACAGAGAGGCAGCAGGGATGGAGCCTGGGTGGTTGCTTGGAAAAGGAAGGAGTAGACAGGAGTGAAACCTCGGCAGATACAAGATGACAACTGCAGCCCAGAGAGAATTGCTTTAACCAAGAAGCCACTGAAAGTTAGAAGAATGAACATAGGAAGAAAAGGATAACATTTGCAAGAGCTAGAGTGTTGTTTGGTTTTTTAAACCTATTTGCCTAATATTTTAAACCTATTTTAAACCTATAAACCTTTTGTCTCAGCCAGAGTCTGTTGGGTTGTTTTTTTTTTTTAATAAGTACGTTGACAATAGTTCAAATGCTAATAAAGATTATGGCTGAAAAGAAACAGCTCTTTGGGATACTTTCCTGTTAAGGACAAGGAACAGATACCTCAAATAATGTAACTGTTTCAGAGTCACCCCTCCGGGTTCAGCTACATCATCTTTCCTTCCAGAGATCTGCCTACCCTGTTGTCCCAGAATTTGAGCGCAGCAACTTCACAAGCATTCCATCAACTGAGTTCAGAATTCTTCATGTGGCCTGAAACTTTCATTACACAGTCTAAGCCAATTTATACTTGTCCTAGCTATTGACCCATCCAAAATATAGAGAACAAATTACTGTTTTCTCTTTGCACTGTTTCTATTGCATGTTTGGAAAGTATTATCCTACCAGAGATACTGCCTTTCAGATCCTAGAAGTCAAAATGAAAGACAGTGCCTTTACTTTCCATGTTGCCACATTGCTTAAGTATTAGTTACAGATATGTATAATATTCTTCTAGTCTCTCCATATGAGCTAATAGAATTCTTTCTAAATGGTGCATAACTTAATTTATTCGTCTATATAGTTTGGCTATATTGTGTTTTGGTATATGGTCATCACACAGAAGCCAAAATAAATGTTTTGAACAATCTCTGTGGTCTTTAGATCAGACATTAAGATTGTATACTTTCCTGACAGCTACTTTTAATTTATTTTTGTATAGTATAATTTGCCATACAACACAGCTTCTAACAGATCACCAGCTTCATGCTTCAGAATGGTCAGTGTTAAAATTCATCCTGATGGTAAGGACTAGGAAACTCAGAAATTAGAAGGGGGAAAAGTGTATCTCAGGGGGTGGTTATTTACAACAGGGGGTGTGACACAGAAGACCTTCTGTCTCTCAATCTGTTTTCAGCTTGACAGACAAAAAAGTTGATAAGTGGATCCTTAAAATTCCTCTTGTACCGTCAGTGGTAAAAGGTCAATACAAAAACAGGTCTATTGAAAGGAATGCTTGCTTGGAGCAATCAGGATTTGGAGAAATGTATGTTTCAAGCTACAAATAATCATGAAAGGCATATCTCAAAATATTTTCTTTCTTCAGTACAAACATTGAGTCGGCCAGAGTAAATCAAGCCATGAAGGAAAACATCAAACACAACAGAAAAGCTTCCCCCAAAAGCTACATCAGTTTGCCTGTATAAAATTAGAAAACGCAAAGAAAAAAGACACAGAAGACCATATTTTTAAAAAGTTTCAAGTTTTTAAAAGATTCACAGATCAATTAAGTATTTCAGATGCACATTATTTCTGTATGCCGCCCACCTAATACATAGTTTTCCATTAACTGATACAACTCAGTAATTTTATTCATTTCTTTGGTCTTGCCAAAACATATCAAAGATTCAAAATATGTCTTCCTGACTACATTACCTGTCATGGGCAATTTCTTACCACAATAAATATCTAGAGTTCAAAGAGTTAATAAAAATAGGGATTCTAGTTATCTAAATCTATTTGCAGTAATTTCTGTGTAGCTGTTCTTGACATTTCACAAGCTGGTAACCTCCTCTGTTACCCTTTCATTCACCCCTCTAATAAGACAGGTTAGCTTTCTATCATTTAATAGTCAGCTACCTTTCAAACTGCCTGAGAAACTTGCCTCTCCTCAGTTGAAGAATGATGCAGTAAAGCTACTGAAGGGTGTAAAAAAACCCCAAGGTATAGTTAACAGTATTATATGCCTTGTGTCTTTATAAAAGAAAACATTTCCAAATGCTTTTTCTAGTTTACAAGTCTGTGACAAATAGAAGCTGTTGAGAAATTAGACATTAAAAATATGTCATGGGGTGATAGAGGACCACTATTAACACTGTCATAATTGTACATCACTTGCATCAGAACCGACATTTCTGTTTAATATGTTTTGTAAAGGTATACCATTTTATGGCCTCCCAATAAAATCAAATCCAACCCAGCCGTTCTTACTTTTTCTAATATAATTCACTTCAACATTTTAAAGCTACCATTTCTTTTTATTTCTTTCTTTTCCTTCACAAAGGCTGATCCCCTGGCATCCATTAAATCCACAAGAGCCTAGTACTGGGTCAACGAGTCAGCCACAAGTACCTCCATTAGCTGTGTTAATTCACATGAAGACACATTAATGACATTTTGTTAGAGCTACCGCTCTAACTTCTAAATACACTATTCAAGAAGTAATATAACAAGTTTGAAAGGCATTCGGAAAGATTAGTGCCTGAACAGGAGGTTCTGGGGAAGTTAGTGTAACCAAACTGGAGTGGGGGGAAGGTGGAAAGAAAAAAATGTGAAAGCTGACTGTCCAAGTTATGGTCATTTCCGGGTGACTTGCTTCCACAAAGGTCATTCTGTGAACATTCATTCTTCCTCCAGCTTGTACTGATTATCTCAAGAGAAGGTTGATGTCAATAAAGGCAGACACAATAAAATAAACTCTTCTATCCAGGCTCTCCCGTGTGTGTTACCACTCTAACAGAGCGTGTACCATATTAATTCTGTTTCCATAGGTGAAACCATAGGTGAACAGGTTTCTTTGAAAATGAACCAAAACTGTCCAAACTGGAACTATGGAACAAAATCATCTAAGTAGATCTTTAATCATCCATTGATCAATAAGCTCTCATGCACTGTTTTTCAGAGGTGGTGTACCTTTCACCATCACTCAAGGTGCAGCAATTACAGCTTGTTTTTCAGACTGATCTGCCACAGCCCTATTTTCATTATCTCAGTGTGAAATTATTTACTTCCAGAGGGTACTACATATACGTAAGGGGAGGGAAGAGAAAGACAAAAAGGGAGGAATGTCTGATGCATATGAAAAAAGAAGACTGACAAACAGAATTGCTGCTTCCTAAAGAGTCGCATTTTTTTTGGAAATGTCAGGCATTTGTTCTTTACCTTTTAATGCAGAATTTCTTAGAAATGGTTTGGATGTTTCTTTTAAGACTACATTGAGGCTGTAAAAGATTACCATTGTAAGAATGGTCTGCATTGCTTAAAAATCTGTTTACTAGTTAAAACTGACCTACTTCAGAAGCAATTTAAGTACTTAAGGATAAAGCACCTCATAATCTTTTTTCCTCAATAATAAATTGAGGAAAAAAGTAAAAAATACTACAGCTCTTACAAATATTTTAATTTTTTTTTTTAATTAGACCTAATTATTAAATGATGACACTATTTCATATCACATACTCAGTATGGTACTTGAAAGCAAAAATTATGGCCACATTACAGTACACAGCATTGAGAAATGCCAGATTAATTAATTCATAAAAACTTTTTTAAAAAATATTTCTAACCTGTGTCAAGGTAATGAATGAGATTAGTGAGATCAGAGATTAAATGTACTTAAGGCGCTCAGATTAATTTCAAGTATATGAGAAGGAATGCATGAATAATGAATACTTGCTATTCTCCCCAGCTTTCAAGAATTGTCTCTTTGATTGATAGCCTGTATTCTACACACCTAATATTTACTATAAAGACTCTAAAAATCTTTAGGGAGGGAAAACAATTTACAGCATGTGTATCACATGGGAATCCAGTCCGCCAGAGATCCCCATTTATAATGGTAGCAGCAAGAAGAAGCTACATAAATGCACATAACACTTTGACAGAGAACATGCGTTAAGATTTTGTTCTAACTGGCAATCTCTATACTTCTCTTTTGCACACTACCTACTTTCTTGCATGACTGCTAGATAAATATTAGAAGCTGACAGACATATGAACATGAATTTTTCAATGTTTCACACTCTCAGAACTGAAGGTCATTTTTTGTGTGAGACAGTGGTTGCTGCTCTTACGAGAGTGGACAAAATGGGTAAAGATGTTGAAGGTGTTTCTTGGGGGTTCCTCTAAACCACATTGATTTTCTAGACCCTGAAAACTTGATTAAAATGCTTAAAAAGCCTGTAAGGCATTCCAAGCAGCAGCACAATAAATCTGAAAGTAAAAAATAAATGGGTGTTTGTAGTATTAATAATAGTTCAGTTTCCCATCCTTCTGCAGAATGAGCTCTGAGGCCTCAGGGAAAAGTTGGCCCTGATGTCATGGCATTGAGAAATGTAGTACATTAAGAACTTAAGCAATAAACAATAGCAACAATTAGCTGCTATACTAATTCTTGATTTATCACTAAGAAACACAGACTCTACAAACAAAAAGGGCCTAAATGGTCAACTAGCATATCCTCCTGCCAATTCGTGATTGTCTCTGATGCTTTTCCAGTGTTTTGCCAGTGTACATTTCTAAGAAACTTGAGAAATAAGGGGTTTACTACATCCCCTTGTGAGGATATTAACATTCAGACAAGACTCAATTTCACTTTAACTATTCATACTGTGTTGGTTAAGCATTTTTCAACTCCGATCTCTTTCCTTTGAGCTTTTATCTCTTTGTTCCCTGGCAAATCATTCTTTTCCCTTTCATATGTTTGCATATTTAATAGCATTTATATTATCATGTCTGTACTTTTAGGCATTAATTAATTCATACACACACACAGAAGTATCTTAGTGTATCAAACTCCCTGCACATATTTGCTGCTCTTCTTATTGCTCATTCCATTCTGGGTATATACTTCCAGTAGTTTTTTCCCAACAAATAAAGTACTCACAGTTTGCTTTATCCAGCATGAATTCATAATAAAAAATGAAAGAGAAAAAACCAAAAACTTGTGTTCTGCAGGAAGGTAAGTGCTCTGAATGATTAATAAGACTGTTTCTGGTGGAATTTAGATGCTATGAAATATCCCAGTTGTTTAACACTAAGGAGATAGCTTTGGTCTCACTCTGAGCTTTTTATCATTCTACTGACCTTCAGGTTTCCTTGTTAAACTGTACAGAAAACAGCACTGAACTGACATATATTGATTAGGTCACTGAAGTAACAGCAGAGTTACTCCAGTGGTGAATTTGTATTAATATATAATAAATTAATTGGATGATGCAATATATTGAATGCTGGTATTAAATACATTTTTAAATCTCCTCTTGTTTCTGCTGTGCTGTGTTTGGGATTTTTATCTAAATAGTTTATGAACTTTTCTATTAGCTTTTGTCTTTATTCAAATCTGCTTTTGTTTATGTATTTTTATCAACTCACAATAAATCTTTTAAACCCACTTACCTTGTATCTTTATTAATTAACCAAACCATATTTTAAGGAGCATCTTTAATCCCTAAAGTATTCCTGTACACACAGGTCAGAGATAATCTGGAGAAAACATTTGTTGGTTAGAATACCTCATCTCTGCTCCCATATTAGATTTTCTGTAATGACTTAGCCTATGTAGTATTCCTCTTTCTAATGGAATATATATATAGATAGATATATATATATGTAAATCTGACTCTGGGGCTATATGGTGGACTCCTAAGTGTGTTCTGCAACACATTATTTGGCAATCTTTTCCCCAGTGCAACACTGACCCTTAACAGTTACTATTTTATCCAAATTATTCCCAACTTCCTTTTAAAAATTCAGTGATGTTTAAGTGCATTGCTACTATAACTTCACCCTTTGTGTTCCTTTTCTACGTGTATCTTTTTAATACTTTTAATAAACTGTGATTTTTAATACAAGCATATTTTATAATGCAACCATTATGCCTCATTAATTCCTGCATCCTTGCAATAACTGGCAGCAGCAGTTTGTTACCCCACCTGATTCACAACAGACGTGGCATTTTCATATAAAATTTCTATTCTTCTTTTACTGATAACTCATTTGATTGCTAATTCAGGAACAGTCTTTTCAGTAATTACATAGCCTAGTTGAACACCATCCCTCCATCTGTACACAGATACTCCTTTATCTTTTGCAATGCCTTCATGTACTTAACTGCCCTCCTCCTGTTGTACTAAAGCCAGACAAGAAGATTACAGTCATTTCCAACTGTCTTCCCTTATTCCCCAGTTTAAGGCTCTTATCTTTTGTTTTGGCCCCACTCTTAGGATGCCATTTTTTTCCCAGGTACTCTGGTAGAATTCCAGGAAAACCAGATTTCATTGAAAGGGTAAAAATCAAAATGTCAGCACTTTGAACTTGAACTGCATTTCAAATGCAGTAGACATTAACTCACATACCTTCCAAGTTCAGAAACACCCTTTATTTTTCTTACAGATGTAGCAGCAATAGTACTTAACAAAGCATTGACATCCTGAGGAATGTAAATAAATATTTTTTTTCTTTAAAAACCGTTTACTCCTGTATGCTAAGATGGCCATATAATCTACAGTTATAACTAAATAGTATCAGCATGGCTTGTCCACATGCACTTCTGAGACTGCTAGAATATTTATGCAAGCAGAAGGTCTGGGAAAAAAAAATCAATAACTTTACATAATTTTCTTTTGTCAAGTTAAGTTAAAAAATAAAATGATAATGTAAACTTGACTGTAGCATTTCCTACTATAAGTGGCATTACCAAAATAGGAAAGAGATATACACACTTCAAAATGTATTTTCTTAAAAGGAACAATTAATGGAATACTGCAGTCTTTGTCTACCTTATTCCTACAAAATGAGAATCTGAAAATGACTATATTATTAAAAATAATAAACCTAATAAGGTTTCTTGTCTATGAACAATAATCCTTTCTATTTAACAATAGGTAAGGAATAACAACAGGAATATCACCCTTCTCTCCAGCTGTTTCTGTATATCACGTAGAAGTTGTTTTAATCTAATGTGTATTGTTGCATAATATCCCCAGGCACATTCAAGTAAAAGCTAAAGCTGTACAGAAAAGCAAACATTTTAAATGGGTCTTGTCATTAATGTTTTATTAATTGCCCCAGGCAATGCAAACCCAGAGCTAGGCAAGCTATAACAATATGACACTTTAAGGTCAAATCCAATTCCTGCTGTGTTTTATGGAGTGGGCCAAATATTGAGTTAACAGCAGGAAAGAACAATTTATTGGGCTTTTCTCCATCTCCTGATTATCTGATCTAAATTAGATCAGTTAAGTTGTTTTTGTGTAAAAGCAAAACACCTTTCACCTACTCAACTTGTTTCTGTTAGAACAATCTTTGGTGACATTTAGTACCCTTTATTTAAACTACACCTGGTGGACTGAATATAAACACATGAAATATAAACCCTCTTTGTCCCTATGTGAAAGAAAATACCATAAATGAAAATTCCCATTTACCTATTTAGTGAATGTGTACCTTACCTTCACATCTGAGGTATCTCTCTGGCTGTTCCTCCAAGACCTGGCTACTGAAGAGAAGGTTCGATCTGGGTGGTCAAACTTGCCATCATTTGCATTTAGAAAGAATGTTGTAAAGGGCTCCTGTAGTCAACAAAATGAAGACAGATTAATGAAACAGCAGAAGGAATCATGCAGCAGGTTTCTACAAAATCTAAATTACTTTTGCAGATCAAAATACTTAATTCAAGGCAGAATTAAAGAAAAATACAGCACCTCAAAGATGTATCTATGCATGGGTATCTGTACTGAATCTTATTACATTTATTGCCACTGATAATACATTTTGCACATTTGAGTTTTAGCTGGAGTATTATATATCCACTTTTCCAGTAGATGAATTACCCACCAGTGGCAGACCTATGTAACTTAGCTCAAGTTCAAAACAGCTGCCTCCCTCACTGCAATAATCATAAACACCTCCAGTAATTTCTATTACCATGCTTTGTTTACCCCTTGTAAGAGGGTATGCTAAAATAAAACCTTTTAAAATTCCCCTTCTGGATTTTTCTTTTCATTTAATTTAAAAGCCTTCAGTAGGTTTCACTTTACCTCGTAGCGGGCAGAATGGCACTGTGGTCATTATGAAACAGATTGGTTACAGAATACCTAGTTTTATGATTAATTTGGCGTTTTCAATTCTATCTGAAACCACAGTACCAGTACTCACTAAATGGAAACAGCTACTCAATTTTGGGTAGGAAAAGCCTGAGTCTTAGTCTGGAGAGCCCATTTTTAAGTCACTACATTCCAGCACAGTGAAGGGGTTAACGGGAGACTATGATCATTCCCTGCTCCCTGGTTTTCCAGCACCCCTCCACTGGCTCTCTGATTCAACCAGCATTTGCAAGTATGTCCACATGAAAGGAAACTCCTTCTTTGTCAAAGTCCAATGGGAATGTCTGGAAAAATGTCCCTTTCATTAAGTTTACACCCAAATTTATTTCCTTGTATATCCTGATCATATGAGAATATTCATAATCACTACATCTGAATTCTAACCCATGCAGTGGGTAATACATTATTACCATAGAATCATAGAATGTATTGGGTTGGAAGAGACCATCTGCAACAAGCAGGGACATAGATTCATAGATTCCTAGAATGGCTCAGGTTGGAAGGGACCTTAAAGATCATCTAGTTCCAACCCCTCTGCCATGAGCAGAGACAACCCCCACGAGACAAGGTTGCTCAATATGGCCTTCAACACTACCAGGGAGGGGGCAACCAGTGTCTCGCCACCCTCACTGTGAAGAACTTCCTTCTGACTTCCAGTCTCATCCTCTCCTCTTCCAGCTTGAAACCATTATCCCTGGTCATACCACTACAAGTGCTTGTAGTTAGCCCCTCCCCAGCTTTTCTGTAGCCCCCTTCAGGTACTGGAAGGCCACTATATGATTTTCCCAGTGTCTCCTCTTCTCCAGGCTGAACAACCCCAAATCTCTCAGCCTGTCCCCATAGGAGAGGTGCTCCAGTCCTCCAATCATTCTTGTGGTCCTCCTCTGGACATGTTCCAACAGTTTAATACCTTTCCTGTGTTGGGGGCTCCAGAACTAGACGCAGTACTCCAGATGGAATCTCATGAGAGCAGATTAGAGTGGGAGAATCCCCTCCCTTGACCTATTGCTCACACTTCTCTTAATGCAGCCCAGGATGTGGTTGGCTTTCTGGGCCAGAAGCAAACATTGCTGGCTCATGTTGAGTTTTTAATCAACCAACATCCCCAAGTCCTTCTCCTCAAGGGCGCTCTCAATCTGTTCACCACCCAGCCTGCATTTATGCCTGGGACTGCCTTGATCCAGGGGCAGGACCTTGCACTTGGCCTTGTTGAATCTCATGAGGTTGGCACTGGCCCACCTCTCAAGTCTGTCCAGGTCCCTTTGGATGGCCTCCCTTACCTCCAGCGTGTCCACCACACCACAAAGCTTGGTGTCATCAGCAAACTTGCTGAGGGGCACTCAGTGCCACTGTCCATATCGCCAACAAAGACGTTAAATAGCACTGGTTCCGGTACTGACCCTTCAGAGATGCCACTAGTCACTGCTCTCCATTTGGACTTTGACCATTGACCACAACTCTCTGAGTGTGACCATCCAGCCAATTTGTTATCTAGAGAGTGGCCTATTCATCAAGTCCATGTTTTTCCAGTTTGGTGACCAGGATGTCATGCTGACAGTGTCAAATGCTTTACACAAGTCCAGGTAGATGGTTGCTCTTCCCTTGTCCACTTGTGCTGTAATGGCCTTTTATGATGGCATTAAATTAGTCAGGCAGGATTGGCCTCTGATGAAGCCCTGTTCATTACCAATCACCTCCTCATTTTCCAGATGACTCAGCAGGGCTTTTAGGAGGATCTGCTCCATGATCCTGCCAGGCACAGAGGTGAGGCTGACTGGCCTATAGTTTCCAGGGTCTTCTTTTTTCCCTTTTAAAAGATGGGGGTGATGTTTCCTGTTTTCCAGTCAGCAGGAACTTCACCAGACTGCCATGATCTTTCAGATATGATGGCTAGTGGTTTGGCCACTTCATTCGTCCAGTCCCCTTAGGACCCATGGGTGGATTTCATCAGGCCCCATGAACTTGTGCACACGTAGGCTCTTCAGATGGTCTGAAACCTCATCTTCACTGAAAGTGGTTGAATCATCCTTCGCCTTGTCTGTATCTTTGCCTACTGGGACTTGGGTGGAGTGCCTAGAGCCTTTGCCACTGAAGACTGAGATAAAGAAATACCTTAGCCTTCTCCATATCACTTGTGAGCAGGTCTTCATTTTCCCTCCAGAAAGGCCCTTGAGAAACCTGGTCTAGTGGAGTGTCCCTACTTCTGGCAGGGGGGGTTGGAACTAGACGACCTTTAACATCCCTCCCAACACAAACCATTCTATGAATCTATTAAGGTAGGCCAGTGACTTTGAAGTAGCTTAAGGCAATTGCTTATATTTGAACAAAGATTTTGTTCTATTTGTTTCAACCAGTACAAATGTGAAATTGGTTTAACTATAATAAACCAAGACATTCAATTGCTAATTCAATGTGAGGGTTTTTTCCATAGTTTTTTTCCCTTAAAATAATGGTGATTTATTTTTAAAAGATACATTCAAAAGAATTTTGAAGAATTCTAGGGAATTTTTTCACCAATGTATTTATTAGCATAAGAGAAGCCTAATATGTATTAAATTATTAAATATAAAATTATTAAGTATAAAATTATTATAATGTCATTTCTTGTTGGAGGACCCTGACTCTCATTGCACAATACTTTGCACTCGTGAATATTAAAAGAGTGCATGGCAAGTGAAGAAGAGGTCATCATTTGAAAAGAATATTAAAATGTAACAGTAGACCAAGTTGGCAAGCATCATAGTAGTATAACCATGAACTAATACACTGAAAGAAATTGAGGGTTTATGTATCTAGATTGTACAGTACTCCATATAGTGAGCTTAATGTAAAATATAAATAATGAATTGTATGTTAACTAGCACATACACACAGGAATTATATTAATTTATGCTAAATTTCTATTAATATTCTCATTTTGATGTTAAAGTTACAAAGATCTTTTGACATTAGAATTACTTTGGTTTTCACTGAATTGTTCCCTCCAAACCTCCTTACATATATGCAATATGCAAATTATCTTATTTTTCTTGCTTATCCATGCTGAAAAATCTGTACATGTTGTTGACCTGAACACCAATAATTTGTATTCTACCAACCTCTATCTATCATTTTTTCTTTATAAGATACATGTAATTCATTGTGAATTGTGGAACAGACTGTGGGTCGCTGGTGAGGTTCTGAATTCAGAAGTAGTTGGTGGATTAAAAAAATCAGAAACCAGAAAAATTGCAATAAATTATGTAAAAAATATTAATCCAAAATTCCATGACAACATTATTTTAAGCATCTGAGATGAATGTACAAAAGCAATAAAATTCATAATCAAGGATTAAATTTCTAATAGCCAAGCACTACAGGGTGCCTTATTATGCTCTCCTGCTATGACCTGTTGTGCCTAGCTTTTAGGATTTTTAATCCTTAACAGAAATTCAGCGCTTTCACTTGCTTTATCTTAGACCTCTCAACATAATATTAAGGTAATTTTTATTCTCTGCTGAGTCAAGTGCTTATATTATTGAAATACTCTTTGTGTACGTATTCAACATAATCATTTAAATACTGATTATTGTCATGTAATGTAAAGGTTTTGTTGCTGCGAAAGCTATAAAGCTGCACAATGTTTTCATTTTAACCCCATGTCACTCATTCCTAATATTCTGAATAAAATTCATGCCTGTTCACTGACAACCAGAACAGAAATTTGTGGGATACTTGATGAGGATGAATAAAAGTTTGAGCTGTGGGATTAAGTAGTTTTTACATTCAATAGTACTTTTCTCCCTCCATCCCCTTTAATAGTGCCTGATCCTGTTTGAATAATTTATGATAGCAGTAGAGGTAGGAGGAGAAAGAGATATGTCATTCTAAGACATCTTGTTTCAAACAAAAATGCCTTCTGAGCCATTTGTAAGAGGAGACAACAAGGGTGTTTGGGGTTTTGTCAGTGACGTACACCTTCTGTCTGATATATCTGTGTCTGTCCCATTCAGGTATGCCAAAGCAGATACTCAGATTCACTTCTGTTTACAGGAGGATTTCAAGTCCTCCCCACATCCACCACTAAAATACAGTTTCAGTTCAAACCTAAATTACCTAATATAATAGTATATATTAATGTAACCTCATAGAAACCTAATAAACCTATTAAACCCAGAATTTCTTCCACCTTGTACAAATACTTAGTCATTGTAACAGAAACTGAAAACCAATTATTTTCTACGAACTTCCTGACAAGCACGTTAGAGAATTATGCTGTTTCAATGAAGATGGGAGTGATTCATACAAGTACGACTTCTTCAACAGCAAATACTGAGAGCATCCAACTACACCATGATTTCAGTCTATTTCACCTAATATCTGAACACAATGCTGATGATCACATTCTACATGATCTATCTATCTATCTATCTATCTATCTATCTATCTATCTATCTATCTATCTATCTAATCTTTCCATTATCCTCTGTTTACTTTCCAAGCTGGCATTCAAATCACTGGAATATATGGCATTCTGATGTAGTATTCTTGGATTAAATAATTCTGCCTTCCTCAACTTAAATATTCACTGTTGCAGTTAGAAAGCACATAAAGAAAATTATTCTTGAATCAGGTGGTAAATTCACCTAGCCATAAACTAGGATTATTTAATTCTATTTATACAAAAATGGAACTATGTCAGCAGAACAGTGCACCCCTTTCCAAAATACTTTTATTCTATTTGCTGGAGCAAACTTGTGCATGACATAGAGAATAAGCAGAATTTCTTAGGTTTAGATCTAAAGATGTGTGATGAATAAAAATATTTAATCATTATTTGATTTCAGTAAAAAATTTGGAGAAAGCCAACATTATATAAATCATGGTCTGAACAATGTGGTAAATTTCATAATTTGTCTCTGTGAAATAATAATCCAAGCTTTAATTTACACCTCAACTTAGAAAGATAGCTGATGGCTCTCGAGAAAGATTATTTTGGATATAAGCCTAGCATTTCTAGCTATCATACAGGAATCATTACATATCATTACGTATTTTTAGACTGTGAAATAAGTTAATCTCTTATGAAGCTATTAAGTTGTTTGATTCTTCAACTTTTAGAATTCTAGCATCATATAGTGGTCTGAATTACACAATGGATTAAATAAACCTGTCAAAATACATTAAGGATTATAATTCAAATTCACATGGGGGGGGTGTTAGACTCTACAGAAAGAGGGTGCAGGCATTATCTTGCTCTGAAACAGTTTCAAGATCAGCTGTGTACTCAAAAGTTTCTGTAATTAATCTGATATGAGGCCTAGTGAGGCTGAACCATTGCTTCCTCTGAAACTGCCTTCAATTATCCCCTAGTGACTTCTAGCAGAATTAAAAGGACCACACCTAGACTTGTACAAGTAGCTCACAGAAAGTACTAACAGAACCTTTGCATTAGTAGCTCAGAGCTTTGGTTAAGAATTACATCCTGTTGTATTAAGTTGAGTGAAATGCAGAACAACAAAAATTAATAATACAGTTATATTTCTAGTCATTATCAGTAGCTTCAACTGTTGCATTTTTTAAAAGATAATGAAATACATCACTTTTCAAAAGTGGGTTTTCCTGGACACCTGTAGTCCACAATAGAACTCAAGAGAAAACAAACTACCAATGAAAAGTATATTAATGGCAAAACAACAGCTGAAATTAACAGCAAAAAAAATATAGCAAAATCTATTAAAAAGGACATAACTGAGAGTAAGGTATAAAATGCCTTTCATAAAAGTAGCCTGATACATCAAAGGAAAGAAACAGAAGGAAATATAAAACAGTAGGGCACCGATTATAACAGAATTTATTCAGAAATATGATATTACAAACCATGTTTTGAAGAGAACTGACAGTAACCAGATTGCAACTATCAAAGCCAAAAAGCAAGATAAAAAAAAAAAAAGGTTCTGTGGCAACCATAGAATTTTACATATAGATATTTCAGGGTGGCTGAAACTTCATTTCCTATCGCAAATGCTGTTTTCTCCAATACAAAGATCTAGGCATACAGATTTTCCTCTTGGATCACAATTACTCTCTACAGCTTTTTTCTGATTGTATGTAGAATATCTAATTCCAATTATATTGGTCATAGCTTTTTCTTTCTTTGCTTATTTATTTAATCTCCTCTGGTCTCTTTTCTTTCCCTTTGGTTTTATTCTTTGGTTTACACAGTCTTCTCCAATTGCTTTCCATTCTTCTCTTTTACTCTCAGTATGTTACCATTTACTACCAATAGCTCTCTGTAATTCATTTCTTCCCATGAGTCTTCCCTAATCTCTTCAGTACATCTTTATCTTCCTGGACTAGACTGAAATTTACCTTTCATAAAATGTTCTTACACAGTCTCCACAAACTCATGCTCTAGGTCAAAACTCAAACTCAAACACTAGCTCAAAAAATCCACAAGCAAAGAATCCTACTTTATCTTCCAGAAATCTGACGTAGCTGGACCTATCAAATTCACTGGCATTATCTTCTCCCTCAGGATTTTTCTTCCTCTATTTTGTATCCAAAACTACCGTTCTTGGGTTTACTATGATTTATAATCCCCACAGCTATAATATTTTTGTGTCCCTATGCACACTTATTTTCAAATCTTTATTTTGGGTTTCCATATGCAGCCTTATCAACTCTCATCGCATAATTTCCTTTTCCCCTTTTCTAGGCTTTAAATTTTCTCCATGTTCCTCTTCCTCTCACATCTGTGGCCTCCTCTACTAGCAATTGCATTTCTCTGCTGGTCAGTCCTATTTAAGTAATCTTTAAAATACCTATCTAGGTGTGCTGCTCTATTGAAATTGCCTCTTTGTGGTTTTCACTTTCTTGCCATCAGCAATCTCTTTCCTGGAGAGCTCTGTTTTTCCCCTTTTTTTTTGCTTTCTATTCTCACATATGTTGTATGCTCTAACAAATGTGATTTGTCAGATCTATATTGAAAGGCCATTGAGTCAGAGACCTTGTTCTCTCGCTCTTTTTAGGACAAAGACGAGAGAGAGCAGAACTCCTGCAGTATTACATAAACAACAGTAGCAAAAATGATGCACCATTAGCCTAATACAGGAAATGGATACTCCTTGGTGTGTTGTAAACAGACTTTCAGAGCCAAGAATTTGCCAATTATCAAGAGGGAGTCTTTTGTTGAATACTAGACAAAATTAATAGATATGCCTGCAAATAAAGCCACTATTTTCAATATAGTTTAAGGCAACAAAGGAGCATATGTGAACCATGAAATATATTCACAGTACATGAATAATTTAGCAATATTTTAAAGGAACACGGGGTTCACCTCATATTGGAGTGTAATCAAAGTTTATTTTCACACAGGTTGAGAAATATAACACAAACTCATAGATACTCTGATTCCTCCCTTTTGAGAAGAAAAACAGTACAAGTCTAACAGAAGCTGAAATGAATGAAAGCTCTGATGTTCAAGTTTTGTACTACTCTGGTTTGCTTTGTCTATGTGTGAAACACACTTAGAATGCACCTCACGTGAAGATTTCCATTGGCAGGGTGTGGTTTAGGTTCAGCAATTACAGTGTCCAAATTTTTCATTCATTCAGGTTCTTCTGTGAAACCTTACGTCTCCCACCAACTCCTTTTTCTGTAATTCATTTTGTTTACATGTAAACTAAATCCAGATTTGGTCTACTTTTAAAGCTTGGTCCCATTCCATAGGCCCAATTTTGAGGATAGGATTTAAGCATAAGGTCTCCAGAACTGAAAGAGCAGTTTGATATTAGAATTTACAATTCTGAAAACCATAACTTATTTATTCACTAAGAAATGTTGATTTGCATAAAATATTAATCCATACTGCTTCAACATAAAACTGGTTTTATAATTTCTCTCTCAATTTAATACACAGTCTGATGCACTTTTTACTATATTTTTTCTTTTGTATCATGTTGTGTATTTATGTCCCTAGCTGAAAATAAATAAATAGATGAGTCGTAAGAGCTTTCTTTACTGTCTAGATGGATTTTCTTCATCGTATGTGTACTTTCACCACTACTATTTTGTGTCTAAATATGTTTCAGATTCCTTGGGTAGGAAGGATGCCCTCATCACTACAACTGAGTATGTATAGTATACCTGGAGAATTTCTGAGATTTTAAGACACAGAAGAAAAGTAAGATTTTGGTAGAAAGGTTCTTTCATTAGAGAAATTGAAATCATGGTAAATGACAGCAGAGATGCTGTAGATAAAGATACACATGTGAAAATCAGGTCCCAAAATACTTACAATACGAACAAGCCAAGCCAATGTGGAAGCAGATGTAGAGTAGTGGGTGTTGTAATGATAAGGTGGGGTCTGATCATCTTCCCATGTCTCATACCGTTCTGCGTAGAAGACAGCTCTCTTTGGGTTCAAAGCACCAATAGGCTGCAAAGGGAGACACAGTCAAATATATTATAAGCCTGATATGCCATAGGCCAATTCAACATTAAGGTTCACTACATAAAAGACTCTGCAACAGAACTCATCCCATGCTGTAGTAATCCCTTCAGGTTGCTATAAGCCTAGAAGTTCTTTTCTTTCAGGATTTGTGTACCAAGATTCTTATGAATTTCCTTGCTTTAATTGGCAAATATCATGATCCACATCTGCAAGTTTTCATGACTTTCTTGAAGTATGAGATGTTTCCCGATTAATTCAGTAACATTGTTCTAAAAATAGACTTATAAAACTGCATTTTAAACGCACTGAGGCCAAAGTAATATTTGTGCTGCTGTCATTCACCATAATCACACAGCTAATGAAAACTGACTTTTGCTCACACAGGACACTTTGTAATGCATGGCTCATGACAAAAAGATTTCACACGATACTGCTGGTGGTGTCTGGTGATGCAAAGCAGAAATACATGAAAACCATGCACCATCCTACAGGACTGGATGTACTTTCCAACTGAACAAAGACACGTTTTGCTGAGAAAACCACTGATTTTATACTTAGAAACAACAGAATTGTTCACAAGTTCAAAGTCCATTCTGAGTATACTTGACAATTAATACATGTTAGGTAAAAAAAAAAAGCTATATAAGACAGTAGAAGGAACAGTCAGTTTTGATGTGTCCGCTTAGGGGATATATTCTTTCCTATGATTCCTAATAGGAATTCTTCCATTTCATTTCATGGGAGAATTTTTTGACTGAGTCAAACTCCAAAATAATTTCAAATGAAAATACATGTGCAACTCAAAAATTTTAAAGTTTCAAGTATTTTGTTCCTTCAGCACT
Source organism: Upupa epops (assembly GCA_013397515.1). Classification (NCBI taxonomy): domain Eukaryota; kingdom Metazoa; phylum Chordata; class Aves; order Bucerotiformes; family Upupidae; genus Upupa; species Upupa epops. The sequence goes on along the minus strand of VZRI01004011.1, from coordinate 315,418 downwards.
GCTCTGTTTTCTGAAATGGCTGTGAAAAGGCTGACACAGAACACGATGTTTTATAATGTTATGCATTAGAGCTTGTTTTTCAGCAGTACTTTTTAATGAACACTTACACTTCAAAACACTATGATTTTAGTATTTTTCACATGAAACATGCTGGATGCTTAATACTTGGCTGCATCATGGAGATGTTAATAGCTTTCTCATATGTGATCTCCAAGGATCCCTAAGGATCAGCATTATCTGGTGCAGATGGCACTGCAAAACCTCACAAAACATGCCTGAAAAAGAAGTACGAGCCATTGCCTAATGCTTTCCAGGCTTGTTTTCCAACAACTGGAAAAAGAGGAAAAAAAGGTGTATTCTTGTTACCCTCAGTTTTGTCACACATGTTTCCACAGTCAGGCAACACACCAGCATTATTAGAGCCTCTAAATAGCTGATATATAAAAAATGTTGTTAAAGCACTTCCTTAGAAGACGTACTTATTAAAAGAAATTATTTTCCCATTAGACTGACAAACTGTGCAGATATGCGCACTCTTTGTTAAGTTGTACCAGGGCTCTGGCTTGCTTCTGGGACTGCATGCAACCTGATGATTCCACCCTCATTAAGGTACTGTGCATCCACCTTCCTGGCAGAACAAATGCCAGCCCCAAATTACAGTTTTCAAAACTTAAAGCAGTAATTGATCCTCCAGTCTCTTAACAGAAAACATTCGCGCACACACCCATACACGCACACCATGAGAAGGAAACACCAAATGGAGGACAAAATAGCAAGATTGCATTTTGCTACTGGAAAACACTCTAAGAATATTCTCCTCTCCACTGTGAAGATTTATCTTAGTCTACACTGCAATGAATTGTGATGCTATGGAATTCATAGTTGTCATCTGTCACAATATTATTGTGCATGTGTGTTTGAAAGCACAGTAAAAAGGCACATGGTGATTAATGCAATACTGAAAAACAAAACTCAAGCTTTAAAAAAAATATTTGAGGTTGAACAAAAGTAATCTGTGTCTTCATTCCTTATTGTAAATTCATTAAAATAACAAGAACTGTGAAGCATAAATGCAGCTCATAAATATCTACAAGGTATATAGTTTTATAGACTAGTAAAATCTTAGTGATGTTTTAACCTATAGCTTCAAGTAGTTTTTGTTTTGAAGAGATATATATAGTGCTGTATTTAATGAAAAAGCTACTTTCTTTTATGAACATGACAATAATTTTCCAGTCAGATAAGACATTAATACAGACACATCATCATGTTTTCTAGGTTCTTCAGGGACAAGCCTTATTTCAATTTAAAAAATAAAAGATATAAAGTTGTAAAATGGTACATTCCCATTTTCATTCAAAAAACCCATGCACAAGTAGCTAATCTAGTTTCAGAAGACACATTCAATTTATTAAATGATAAACCTAAAAAGCTGTATTCCAAAGATTACTTTCATTCTCATCAATATTCTTTTCAGAGTCAGAATCCTTTTTTCCTTCAATTACTTCAGGATTCATTTGAAGAAAGATGCTGAAATGCACAAAATAGCTGCTGAATTAAATGGTCTCTTTAAAGGAAATATCATGAGAGTAATCTTTCTTCTTGTACAGTATGGAAACTTTCCCATGAAAATCACCAGGAAGAATCTTTTTCAAGAATTACCCTTCCTTGCCACAGAGCGAATGGAAGAAAGAAATTAAAGTGTTTGTGAGGTGGAGCTTGTCTTCAGCTAGAAAGTCTCACCCCAACTTCTCAGAGCACTTCCTGGATTGGATGGTAGCCTGGGCTGCAGGAGATACAGACTAATTTCTGTCATTCCACAAAGATTTTTAGTGTTCCCAGGCAAATGAGTTTGAATGAATGAATTTGGATTGGAATGCATAAGGCACCATGCTATAGTATAAGAAGTCGCCCATGATGGCAGACTTTAATATACACTGGTGCTGCAAGAGCCAGACCCAGACAGATGTTACAATGTTCACCATCCTCTGGAAAAAAATTAATGCTCTGAACATTTCTTGTATCATTGATACGTTTCATTACGGGACCACCAAATTTAATGAGTTAAGCATGGCTGAATCTAATAAGGAGGTTTTAGCAAGGAGTCTGTGAGTCTTTTCTCCCAAGTAACAAATAATGCAATGAGAGAAAATGGTTTCAAGTTGTAACAGGGGAAGTTTCATTTAGTTATTAGTGCAAGTTTCTTCACAACAAGAATTGTTAAGCACTGGAACAGTCTGCCCAGGGAGGTGATTGAATAGCCATCCCTGGAGGGGTTTAAAAGAAGTCCAGATGCGTTGCTTAGTGGCAGGGTTTTGCAGTGAACTTAGCAACGTTAGGTTAATGAATAGATTCTACAATCTTAAAGGTATTTTTCAACCTAAGTGATTCTATGAAACTCTTTAGGTATTACTACAGATTGCAGTACAAATGTGTGCTAGAAATCTCTGACAGTCTGCATGCAAACATGGCATCCTTTATGCAGAGATGATAACTGGAATCTCAGAAGTGCAGCTGTCTCAATGCAGCACTGGGAGAAAATCTGGGAGTTGCCCATGTGCATAGAACTCCGCAGCTTCTGGTTCTCTGTTTTATCAGTTGCCTCTGACCTGTGGCAAAGAAATACAAGACATATCCGATACCACTTTTCTACTTTTCCATGCAGTAATAGACACCCCAGTGTGAATCATGTCGCTGCACATTAACAGAAAGGACTTAAATCCCTTGGTGTAGAAAACTGTATGCATTGGAAATGCTAACAGCAAGTGTTCAAATATGTTGGGTTTTTTTTGCTGTGCCATTAAAAACTTTCTGATTAACCCCCAATAAATCAGCTGTTACACACTTAATGAGTAGACATTTTCTGAGAGCAAAAACATCCATAAATAAAATAGCACTGTATAAATTCAGAGCTCTGTCTCTGTCTCCCTTTGTGGTTTTCTATTATCCAGGTAGCAAAATGCTTTTACTCAAAGACATGGTACCAGTTCATCCTTTAGTAAAGACATGCATTTTCTGTAAAGATTTTAAATCTCAGCTGAACGAACTACCTTGTTCCTACTCTGATGAGGCATGTGTTCTGCTACATGACAGGTTCTGCAGTAAAGGCAGTCTCTCTTGTTTCTTGTGACAAGTGTTGGGTATATGGAGGTTTTTTCACTTTTCCATAGTGTTACAGAACCATTCTCAGTCTAGACAGTCAAGTACTACCATTTAAATCTGAGATCATTGCCACAAAATGGAAACAAATTGTGTTTATAGATCAATCCCTGCATCTTCACATAATGGAAGAAAATAATTTTATTTCAGTGAGATTCTGCCACTGTCTGAAACAGTTACAATAACTTGCACAAACATTACAAAGATCAGCCCATGTACTATATCTCAGTTCAATACTTTAGCCATGAGATTTGCACAGAAATGGAATTTGAGTAAAGCAATTGTTCTGAATATTAAAAGTTATTTCAATAACGTTTTACAGAAAGGTTTTGTCAAGCACACTATTTATCTTTTTATTAAAAAAGCTCTCTGTAAGGACTCAGATAGTATTAACTTTTAATAAAATGGTTTTATACTATAAAATGACATTGCTTACTCAACTGAGCAAAATAACTCACTGTATGTCCATGCGTATTCAGCCACTTCTGCTGTACTAAATGCTGCTGTTTAAGCTTATTTTGAGCTTTTTTTCCCCTTTAATAAAGTATTTAAGATTAAAAACACACTGCTATTCATGTCACTCATTTCTATCTGGTTAATCTCTTTAGACATCTGGCCTTTGAACCAGTGTATTGTCAAGACATCTAGTGTTTATATCCAGTGGACATGTTATGTTAGCTCATGTAATATTTACTGTTTTGCCAGCTATCTTCATAGAACTACACTCTCTCCTGAGAGCAGAATTGAATAAACATAGCATCCTTTTTATCCAGCCACCGAAATATTCTGCTTATCTGGCTTCAATTCATACAGCACCTACCTTATGTATTTAACTTCTTTTGTCTAACGCACTGCTCAAAACTGTAGCTGGGTACAAAAGAAATCTTGTATGTAGCTTTATTTGACTCTGGATGAATACAGAGTGAGCTTTTCCCAATCGCTTACATTTTTTATTTTAAAAAACCAAAAAAAACCTCCAAAATACCAAACCTAGCCTTTAAATAGGACATCTTGGGATGGCACTTTAAATCTCAAAATAAATTCTAATTTTATCCAAATTTATAACAGGCTTTACTTCAGCATATTAACAATGTTAAATATAAGACTTCTGACAGACTGATGGTACCAGAGGCTCGATCAGTAAATGGTGTTTTATTTAAGAAAATAAAATGCTTCATTTTGTGTCTTAAACTAAATGAAAATCAAACTTAATTTTTTTATGGTAGAGTTACTTGTGGTAAAGAGTCATTTAAGCTACAAAAGCTGGTATCATTTTTCCAGTGAGAGTGGCTCTTGATAAGCCTATAAACTCCATTCCACAACATACACGTTTTTGGAAGTATTAAGTGTGGTTTGCCTTGAAATATTCACACTTCAATGCGTCATTTGCATGATTCCATTTAGATGCCTTGGGGCTTTATCACTTCTTTTTCTTGAAATGGCACAGTAATAAGCAGAAGTGGTTATGCTTATCACCACCCATCAGTCAAACACCTTCTATATGAACAAAATATAATTTTTTCCACCCCATGAATGGGTGTGTGATGTTTCATACACATGTCAATATTAGTTTTACTTTGCCTGGTGAAGAAATGATTTTATTTAACAGGATGTATGACTGGAAGTAAGTGAGGAGAAATTCCCATTTACACTTTAATGAGCAAGGACAATGCAGCATGTCAAATCCACGCATTCGCTATAATTTGGGTGTAAAAGTCATACGATTTGGCGCAAACAAACCACGTTACATTTTAAGTGTGCTGACATCCAAGAAACCTCGGTGCATGATAAGGGCTGCATACTTATTTCCTGCACTAGTGTTTTATACCATAGGTATTTTTCCAAAGGAAATGTCAATAAAGAAGAAAATAAGCAGATCACTTGGTGGTTTGATAGTGGAAAGATAATCTATCTATCTATGACAGCCTCTTTCATTAGCTTTTCATCCTGTCAAACAATAAATATAACCTTTAACTTTGTACATGTAATGAATAAAATTTGAGCCTACACTGTCTAATCAAATGAGAGGTCCAATATATTGTTGCTGCTACAGCACCTTCCATCCCCATGGTCCCCAAGTTTTAAATCTCAAATAATGGGAAATAAAATAAACTAAACAAATTAAAAAGCACAGGAATTTTGGACTAATATTTACATACAATTGTTATGAGAGAACAAGCAACACCTGGATATAGAATTACCACTACAAGGAGCACTTCATAAAAACAGATTAAAATGGAACAGACATAAAGGACAAGTTACATGTTCAAGACAGCTCACAGAAATGTAAATATTTAAGCTTGAGGTAAATGCTAAAGGCATATGTTTTACTCTGCCACTGATGTCACAAGCAAGCCAAACACATCACATTTCATTTCCTCTAAACATATGAATTGCATTTGTTGTGTTGATTTAGAGTTGTGATATTGCAAAGGTGGCATGTCATCCTTTATACAGAAAGCCTAGGAATCAAAGGTTAAAAAATTGCGACAGAAAAATATCATCATCATTATCATAATTGAACCTGGAGCTTTGTATGAGCTGAGAATTCACAAACTAATTCTTTTTTAAAACATTTAGTGTCTACATTTAATGACCAAAATAGCACTATTTAGAGTCATTAAACCCCAACAAAACAAGGAATTCTAAGTGGTTTCTCTTTGAATTCCATTGGTTTTGTGGACTTTTACCACATGTGTAATAGTGTTAGAATTGTAAGTAATTTCAAAAGATTGTTTGAGGGGTATTAATTCTATAATATTAAGGACACAGGCTTTGTGAAACTGAAGAAGGGCAGACTTGCAGGAAGACAGACGGTCAGGAACTAACAGAGGAGATTTTATCCATCAACAGCTTAGCTGCAGGTTCTGATTTGCTATCAAATCCACAGGAACATTCCTCCATTGCAAGGTAAAATCTGGCAGAAGGAAGTGCCTCCTCAAGGAAAGGATACTGTGTATGCTTGCCCCAGAGGTCTGGCTGAGGCTTGATAGCACACCCTGGTTCAATAACGCAAACAATAAATCACTGACTCCTGCATTCTAGCACACTAGGCTAACTCAGGACTCAGCTCCCTAACAAGGAAAGAGGGGGCTTACTTACAGGTACAGGGCAGTATTGTGAGTGAAAACAGAATTGCCAAGGAAATACCTCAGATAAGTTCTGATATTGAAGATTTTTACTGGTAATGCTCAAATTGAAACAGGATGCAAGTAATGCATTACAGCCCAAGTGCACAAAGTCAGGCATTTCATATTAACTGACCACTGCCTTTTAAAAAGAAAGAAACATTATTTTTCCTTTTAAAACCACTGTAAAATGAAACCTAATTGTTGTTAGTACAATAAACACTGAAAACACTTTACAAATACACTCTTTTTATCCTAATGGATCCCACAACACTTTACAGATTGCATATGTATTTTTTGGTACACCCATGGGTTAAATGCAGCCCAGGTACTGTCAGAAATAAAAAACCATTCCCCTTAACTAGTCTGTGGAGGCTTTTTCCCAGTGGTAGCTTTTGAACAAAACAATGCAGTTATCAAATTGGGTAACATCCTCAGGTAAAAACTGCTGTGCATATTATACAGATTCCTGAGGAAACATAAATAACCAAGGACTTGGTTTTACATTTCCTTTCAAGGGAGAGCTCTAGTAGGAGTGCAGTGATACTTAATAAGCTATACAAGCACTGATTTCATAATACATAGGCAATATGTATTATGATACAATACAAGCACTAATTCATAATATAACACAACTTCCTGCATCAATTATGTTATTATTATTTTATAAAAATTATCAATTTTTATCAGATGCCATGAATAATGAAGTAACTAATGAAGGACTTGTGAGATGCTTTTTCCATTTTTTTTCTGTGTAATTTCCACTTTTATTATTTATTTAAATAAAGAGGAGGAGGAAACTTAGATGTCTCTATCTGCTATTATGCAATCAAATCCTACTCAGTTTATTTGGAAGTCTCACCAAAGCAGGCTTCCAAGGACCAGTTACAATATATCTGGAGGTACTGCAAACACACTTTTTCCAACAGGTACATTAAACTGTGTGATACCCAGGGTAAAATCTCTCCATTACTGCCCAGGATGTATATTTGCAGGATAAGGAAGAAAGAAAGGTAGACTTGAACTAGAAACACTCATCCCTGATCAGCAGCTAAAAGGAAAGCAGGGACTGCAGCACAGGAGTGCAGAACAAGTCTTGGGGTTATTTTTTCCTTTCCAGCCTCATTCCTTAAGTCAGCAAGTGACAGCTTCCTACGATTTTGAGACTCACTCAACTTGTATGAGTAAGTATTCCCTCCTGGCTGATGAACTGTGGCCAGGATGCAAAAACCTGTCATGACCAGACAACAGAAAGCTCACACTACGTGTGCTGCGGGGCAACCCACTTTCACTGGTGAGAAAGTGTATGCACTTTCCTAGTTGATATGAACCAGGAAAGATACTTCCAACAACTCTGTTTCAAACCCTGGTTTTTGTCACTATTCCAGCTGGCCAAAAGCAGAGCCCCTCCATATGCTTCTGCTGTGTTTGGCCAGTCTGTTGACACAATCTGGGTATAGACAGCAGTCTGGTACCATTACAGACACAGATACCAGGAACCATATTATTATAAAGTAATGCCTGCCCAAGTGTGGTTGAAGGATAAAAACCACAAAAAATGATAAGGACCGGACAGTCCAGGGTCTAAAATAAAAAATACATGTGTACTGAATGATTATTAAACCAAAAGAATGTGCTGTTATTATATCACTCATCTAGCCATGGCAATGTAAGGTGAAAAAATTAGATCAAGTTTTTTATTTCCAAAGGATCAGCTTTCATAAACTAAGGGAGATAATCAGTGAGATAAGTGATCACTTATGATCCATAAGTAAAAATGTATGGAGGAGTGGCAAGCTTGGAACCAGATCAGTCAGGAACACGGAAGTAGCATAATGTAGAGATTCAGTATGAAATTATTCTAAACCAGAAAGGCTTACTGCAGACTTTCCTATCTCCACAAAAAAGATCTACCTTAATCAGACAACAAATATAAAACAAAAGCTCTCCCTAAAATGGCTGGGTGAGAGTTCTTTACAGAATTGTAGCATACCTTTGAAAGATCTCGGAAGTTGCCTGGAAGGGTCAGGTCTAGCTCTTCAGATTCATAATTTGTTAAAACCCATGGAAATACAGGGTATTGGTTCAGGTCATTGTATGTTCGTCCTATTAAAAAAGAATATGTTTTAAGAATTAGCACATAGTGTCCAGTCCACAAGCTGAAAAAAATCTAGCAGTTAATTTGTTGCATCATACGTGCACAATTCCCATTGCTTGATAAAAACAAATATAAATCTTACAGGAAAACAAAAAAACCATTTTGATGTAATTCCCTTAATTCAAAAGCCAAAGCAGAAATCAGCATAATACAAAGAGCACAGTATCTTTCAAGATCAACCAAAATGCACCATGTGCCAGTAAGCATTTTTTTTTATTTCCATGAAGCTATTTTCATAACACAAATACTGACATTTAAAACCACTAGACTCTTATTTTCCTAGCAACTATTTGCAGTATCATGAGCTGGCAAACAGCAAAGGGCTAAACTTGAGGTTTGCAAATCTAGGTCCATCTTAGACCATATTACTCCATTATTCCCCATTGCTCTTCTTCACTGAAGAAATGCTGAGATTCATTGCAACAGTAGAACCAAAGTGGAGGAACTCGAGTTTGCTGACTATTTTGTAACCAGATTGAAAATGAAATATGTGTTCTCCTCCAGAAAGACAGACCTGAATACCTCAGGCCACTTTCTCCAAAAACCAAGAAAGAAACTGCTACCATCCCAGCAACTCAAATGTGCAAAAGCCATCATTAGATACAATTTCATAAGAACAATTTGCAACTGAATTGAACTGAATATTATTAATTTATTACCAGCAAAGTGTATGTAAGAAAGTGCTACATCTATGTCAGGCAGAACTCAGTAATAACTAATGTTTCAAGTGATCAGTACAGAAATATCCACCACACTGATTTACTGAGAACCACACAATATGCAACAACCATTTTAAAAAAACAAAATCAGGTCATAAATGTATGTGTGTGTCTATTTATGTAATATAATTAGCAGACTGAAATAACCCAGGTTAACAATTCCCAGTCCTGCAGCAGATTTACAGCCCTGTCTCACTAACTGCTTCCTTCCAGATTCTGGACAGATTCCTGGGGTACAAAACCCAGCACAGGAAAACACAGACTTCCTTGTTCTGAGTAGCATTTGCAATTCTCCACAAAAATCCTCTGCTTTAATGAAATATTAAACTCTCATTGCTCTACAAACACATCTTCTCAATATAAGTTGATGAACAAAAAGCATGCTTCTATTTTCAACATGGCTTCATTAAAAACAGGAAGGGTGTGCATTGTTAACAACCGTGTGTCCTCACATTTGCCTTTGTAACACATATATGTTCACAGTTATGTAAAATTATAAAAAGAATCCCAAAGGTGCAAACAAAAACCCAACATCAGTACAGTGTGCCACACACAGAAATGGACAGAAACAAAACCAATCCTTTCATATCAATAATGAATGAATGCAAAAACACTCTTGGAGAAAATGAGAACATATCAGACAATTGTATCAAGAAATATACACAAATTTATCCATGTGAGGGAGGAAAATTTGAAGATTTCCATATTAATATTTTATTTAATGCTATATCCATTTTATCTCAGTATCAACATTAGCCATCAAATTTTGACCTTTTAACCTTATTCCACATGGCAAAATCATAAACATGTGAATAACATAAGAGGATAGCAATCTCGAGCATAGCTGCTGCACACCTATTCTCCTTTTCTCTGTGGTTTTCATAGGTTACCTATAGGATGAGCACAGTATCATGTGGAATTATCTCCATGTCAGGACACTGCAGTAACTCTTGTGTGTGTTTTTATAACATAGAATGAGAAATAAGTTGAAGCAGCTTCTCTCTCATCCTAGGCAGGTTAAGTTACAAACAATGGAGCCTTTATGGTTACATATTTGATAAACATAACCATAGTCTTCTGAAAAAATAAACAAAATATTTACTTCTCTCCAACTTCACCATTTATAAAGCTAGGTAGAGATTAGCTAGCAAGCATCGTTATGACCTTTGTTTTGTAACTAATGTTAGTGATTTCTTTTTCTCAATTCAACAATTTTCTTTTTAGTATTAACAAATAAAAATTTTAAAGGAGGGGAAAGACGACAAAACCTACACGATAAAACCACATATCTATGCTTATTTGAGTAACGGACAGTGATCTAGGCCTATAATGGGATTATAAACCCCCAGTTCTACACAGGCATAAATATCAGTGATTTAACTGTACTAGGAATGCTTTCTTGGTCAATTTTGGTTTCACAATGATTATTTTCACAGTAAAGTCAGCAGATTAGTATATTCATCCATCTCACCAATTGTCTGATGCTTCCAGAAAGAACTATTTGGTCCTTTGTTTAGCTAAACAAACAAACCTCTACCAGTACTGATAGACCCTATACCTTCTTAGAAGCTTCATATTTTCCCACCAGTAGGCTTACATAGATTAATATTAAAGGCTGAATATTAAATATTGCAAGCCTGTGACACTAATCTACTTGAACAATAAAGCTGAGGCATAGTAAATGAGATCTCAGAAATACTGGGTATGTTTCTTCATTAAAAAAATCTTTTTAATTAAACCATCCAATTTAATGTTTTTATATGGCAGTTTAGTTTTGAAGGTAAAGTGAGCTAGAGACAGCTGACAAAGAAATTATAACTGCAATTCCTTGGTGAAAATGTTAATGACAGCAAAATATTGTTTAATTAGATGATTGCAGCATCTGGATTAACACTCTTTAAGAGGTGCTTGTCTGCTTCTTCACACTTTACAGACATTTTGTCATCTCTAGGTCATTAGGAAAGAATTTTTAATGATTTTTCTAGAAGCAAGTAGTTCAAGTTATATCTAATTAGATGACAATAATAAGCCAAACACATGCAGTAGCTAAATATATACATAATTAAACAGGGAGAGCTTGTACATCACAGAGTAAAAAAGTGGAAAATGCTAAACAGGCAAAAAAAGAGGGAGGGGTAAGTTCATCTGAATTTATTACCTGACTGAAGATGTCATTTTTTTCCAGAAACCTTTAAAACTAATCACTTTTCATTACAAAAAACTACTAATAAAATTATAGATAGAATTATTTGCTATCTTTTTGAAAGCTGTGGCAGGTAGGATTTTAAAAGATGTAAAATTCCAATAAATAGAAATGCAAACACACATTTAATATACATTAAATTGAAAAGAAAAACTAGCAGAAACCAGTTAAATATGAGAAATACATTTAAAAATTAGACTTCTAACAGTGGGCACTCCAACCACATTACAATATTACTTTCTCTTTTTTACACCCTTGCTTCATTTTATTGTGGTGGGATTACTTTTAAGTAGTTTTTTCAATCATCTTTTTACTAAGAATAGTAAAATCTACTTGTTTGCTCTATCATCCAGAGGGTTCAGTTGAAACACATGGTGACCGTAAGCAATATGGCCTTTTCCTCTGTGCCAGAAAGAAGGACAATTAGCCTAAACATAGCAGCCTTCTAAGCCTTCAAAGCTAAGGGAACCCCTGAGAAGGCAGTAGATAGGAGGAGGGGGAAGATGGCCCGGAAGGCCTATGTCTACACAACCAGGACAAAAACCAGGGGCATGGCAAGTATAACAGCGAGATTGAGTGATAAGTAGCAGAGTGCAGTGTTTACTTTTGGGAGAAAAACCCAGAGCTGTAAACATAATGAAATATGCTTCAGTTAGAAAAGAGGCCAAGAAAGAGGTGAGGACCTTGCAAATGGAACAGGGAAGTAAGAAAATAGTTGGCTAGAGAGCCGGAGAAACAGGTTGAAGCAAGACTTTAGAGGGTATTGAAAATGGAGAGTGATTTTAAATTGAACACAAGTGGTGGTAATGATCTATCTTTTAATAAGATATCTAGAAAGTGAGATAATGATAGCTGAAGCAGACAGTAAGTTATAAGTACAGATCACAACAGAAACAGCAAAAGCGAAGGAATGTTTCAGAGGTGGTAACAGGGTGATATAAGTTTTTTTTTATAAGAGTCATAGAAGGATGAAGTTTTCCAAGGGGATACTTCAGTATTTCAAACATTAATTAAGAACTTACATTTTTTAGCTGGGGGCTAGCCCTGTCAGGACAGATACATTGGCAAACCAGGGAGAGATTAAAGGAGAGATGCATATATTTATTTCACTGGTTTGTTCTACAGAGACCAACCAGTGTGTGTAATTAACTATTAACAAGAAGGCAAAGGACTTCTTGTGGAAAGGGACCCAGTTGCAAGTCACAAATGAAAGAAATTACTTGGTGTCAGAAGCCTCACTTAAGAACATCTGTCTTCCAAGGCTGCTGCTTCGTGAATAGTTTCAGAAAAGATCACAAGAAAAGATGAGTGATTTCTTGCAGTTTTTTAGAAGCCCAGACACTAATTAAGCACCATCATAAGTAGAAAGGAAGCTAAAAAAAGCAAAACGTATATTAAACTATTTTATTAGTGAACCTCTATTTATTTGGAAAAGAAAAAACAATGATGGGACCTATGTATTATTGAAAGATAATATGCATTTCTCAAGTGCCAAACCTCCATATTTCTTAAGTGACTAAGCTATGGCTTAGACATCCGGAAGAGGTGAGGAGCTAAATGGCACCCCATTTAATGCACATATTTCTCAATGGCTAAAACCAATGATATAGTTAGATAAGAAGATGCTACTTAAAAGGCAAAACTAGATGCTACTTAAAAGACAAATCATTAATGGCAAGGAAGTTCTATCTTTGAAGGAAATAATTATTATGGGATCTCATTACAAATTAGTATAATTAAAAATGCATTGTGTAATTTGATTTCCAAAGAAGAAAGAAAATTACATGCCTTTACTCAGCAAAGGTGTTCATGTATGCTTACTTTTGCGTACAAAATTGAAAACCCTGTATTTTCTTCTGACAGTGTCCTATCTACAGTGCATATAAGATAACTATCAGGCAAATGATATCAAAAGAAGGGCAGCATATAGTAAAGGTACTTTGCTATACTTTCTAGTAAAAATATTAATTGTATTAGTGCTTCATCAGAAAAAGCCTATTTGTTGTAAAAAAAATATTTTAGGTATTTTTCAACAGAAGAAGTAACGGAACTATGGGCACAGCTATAGGCAAAAACAGTGGTGTCATTTGCCCTACCTCCTGACCCTGCAGTTTCCCAGATCTCAGGCTCTGTCAGTACAGTGTCCTGCAATACTGGAGCCAGGAAACAGTGTGGGGATGTGAGAATATCTAGGCTTTCTAACATAGACTTATGTTTGAAGTTTTCTCCACTCATCTCAAGTCATTGCACTTGAAGCTCATGTGCACTCTATTGTGGAATTTCCAGGCACTTTGAGATAACCCCAAGTTCTTGGAAGTCAGCTTCTTAGCTGAAGTGCAGACCTCATTAGATCTACAAAATTAAGCTAATCTTCCAAAAATTAACTTTGGGAATTTTTCTTTTTGTCAAAAACTTGGGAAATTTTGGTATAACTGGAACTGTCATATGTAGAACTGCCTGTTGGGTTTCAGTCAGTCTTAATTCTCTTCTGTTATTTTCAGAAACGTTTTTGTGTGTGTGTCTATGTTTGTGTGTATACACTATTGGCAAGAAGATGAAGGGTAAATTTCATTCCAAAATAACATCATTTCTATGAGAGTGCATGAGCGAGTGCTTGTACTGACACTAGCAAGTGAAATATATTTTTTGTGTTCATAGAGAATATGAATCTTCAAAATCTTTTAAAAATGAAGAAGCACAGAATACAGTGATGAAATTATACTTTCTTACAAGCTCTCTGCAACAAAGGCCATTCTAACATGCAACAGTCAGTTTGTATCAGAAGCACCCTCTATTTCACTAATATTGCTGAAACATTATTGGATGAGACAGCATTCTTGTTGTCTGGGAAAGCACCCAAGAATCTCAGCTGTTTGTAAATACCCCTCCAAAAGCTTTTATGAGACTCTGCAATGATACTTTCTTCCCAACCTAAAATGATGGCTGTTACCCTTCTTGAAAAAACAAAACAGAAAAAAATATGGATTGGTAAGGACCCATTAGTAAAAGTCAATTAATGCAGATGGGTTTGAAATAAACATCAGAGTAGGGGATATTCTTCGTGAAAAGGAAAAGGTCTGCAAAAGTTCACCACCTGTTTGTATCTTTGCATGAGAGTATGTGTGGGCATCAGTTTTTATTTAACCAATACTAGTCACCTCCTAAAATTTTTTATGAGATCAGCATATTGACTCTCCTTCAGAAAACACATATTTCCTGATCAATGTAACCTCAAAGCAAAATTAAAAAGAATGACTTTACAATATAAGCCAGTAAGTATGAGATGAAGACAAAGAGTTAGGGTGAATTTCTTCTACAGATTAAAATTTACCTTCCTCTCCCACTGGAAATATAACCTTTATCTGACTTTTAATTTTAATTTGATCATGCACTGCTGAAAGACTTCACAGGATGGTAGGTAATGGTGTCATAATGAGCAAGTGATCTTTTAAAATTAACAACAATGAGATTACACGAATAAATGAGATTTACCAGTAAGAGACTCATAACAAAATATCTGCCAGGAATTAAGTCCTTTGATTCAGAGAGAGACACTACTAAGGCACTGAACAAGCTGCTGTAAGCTTTTCCAAAGACAATAGAAGCACACAGGCAGACACAAAAAAAATGGAATCAGTGATACTCTAAATCTTGGGCACAGCAGCTGGCATCTGGGATGCAAATGTCAGGCCATCTTGTTCTAAAGCAGGTGACTAGCACTAGGTGACTTTAAGAGAGAATGCTCTCATCATGTGAACACCCAGGTGTTTGGCTATAAAACCTACCTAAGAGTAATAATATCAAGCAACAGGCCAAAACTTATTTTTCTTGAGACCTCCAAGACAAGGAATCCCTGCAGGCTCAGGCATGTTTACTCATGGATATTTTAGCTTGCCACTGCAATTCCCAATTGAACTCAGATATAATGACATATTCCAGGTTTGAATACTTTAGTAATATATGTAAAAATAAATGAAATTACCTTGGAGTTTTAAGCTGATTAAAAATGAAAAGCAATTTATCAAAAATTGTCTCAGCTCTTGTCTACTCTCATAAAGAGCTTACAAGCCGCTTAAAAAATAAATTAATGCATAAGAAGGAAATTACAAGTGAAGGACAGTTCTGTCAATAATGTAGTGAACAAGGAATGAGGGGACCCAGTCTGACTTCCAGCTCTCCAGTAAAACCTCAAGGTTCAGGTGCAACGGTCAGGGATCCTGCAAGGCTCTGCCTGTATTTTCTCATTACCGGAAAAGCAGCAGAGGTGTGAGAGATGCAGAACGGCTGGAGGCAAACTGGTGTTCAGAAGCAGGATAGAGGCGTTCTTGTGGCATGGTGCCAGAGGTAATAAACGCTCAGCAGGTCTCCTTCCTTTGGCAGAGATCTGCAGGATTGTGGCTATAATGCTGTTGATCCTGCCATGGACTGCACAATATGGACTTTCCAGCCCAAGTCTCCAGTAGCTTCAGGGTTTCTGCTTTTATGACATTTATTAACAGCTGTAGGACTAGACGCATGGAAGATGACTACCGTATAAGCACAGAAGTAAAAGCATAAAGGTTTATAGCAAGTTTGACAGCTCCTGAATTCTGCTACTGCCCTTCTAGGAAGAGCACAGTGATTGTCCTCAGCCTGGTCAGCAGAATACTTTTGGGTTTCACACTTACACTTTTCTTATTCCTGGCCCGAGGATAACCTCAAACATAAAAGTCAGGACCAAGTAAATATGAGAGTTTTAATACTGGAGTGCAAAGTGATGCCTGGTGGAATTCAATTTTGGTTTCAGATTAAAGCTCACTGGAGCAAAGTCTGAGGAAGACTCTCCATGGGCAAGTTCATAGGCAGAATTCATGCTACAGGCGGGAATCTTAACAGCAAACAACCTCCTGAAAAGTTTGTATATGGTGAGAAAACTGCTGCTTTCTACATTTAAAATTACCACAGGAGTTAGCATACAGGAAAGGGAAAGGTGAAAGCAATAATACCATTGTGAATGTTTAATCAAGGACAATTGCCAGAAAAGCTCTTCTTTTGCCAATAACAAACGGATGTCTGTGGCAGTTATTTCTCATTTTAAATACCCAATGTGATATTGTATTTCAACTCAAAGAACTAAATAAGAAAAGATGCTGTAATCTAATCATACCACAATCCAGGTGACATCTGTACTAGGCAGAATTCTGTTGTTATTCTGCTGTCTAGTTGCCGTTGCTGAGAATGATGAAGTAGCGGAATTACATTTTCCCATTATTATTTCCAGACACTCTCTGGCAATGGTTTGTTGACTCTAATAAAGCTTCAGACAAAGCTGTCAGCAGAGGAAATGGCAGGAGGGGAGCAAGGAACAGCCTCCACAACAATACATGAATCTAAAGTCCCAGTGATAGGTAGTGCATTTGCTGATAATATTTAAAGGGTGTGTTTCAGAATATATCATAAAGCTGCAGCTGAAATCTATAGGGATAAAAATATTCTATCAAGTAACAGTGCTTAAGATTTTGACAAACATAAACATATTACAAAGGATTAAGGAGTCAGAAGACTTACCTGCTATAGTGTTGAGGAACATCAAGTATTCAAAGTTAGATATCTCGCGTCTTTGCCAGCGCTGAGTCATATTTGAGGATTTATAAAGCTGCCGGGGAGTGGCCAGAGAGATTCTCCTAAGAAATACATTTAAAGAATTATTTTTTTAAGAACCTCGTTAAATGTTAAGATGTAGGGCAATGTTATTAGTGTGATTAATTTCCAATTATCCCAGAAGCTTTTTTGTTTCTTTTAATGAAGTCAAGAAGATACTATTTACCCTTATTTGAGAAATGACTGAAATTAAGATCTGTGTTTTATGTTACCAGTAATTATTCAGAATAACATATTTTGTGTTTTGTTTTATTCTGAATCTCATTAACAGACTGGAAGTAAAAGAAACTGCAGACCTCCTGGTGCCTGGCTTGTTCAGCAGGAATTACAGAGGACTGCCATTGCCCTGTTTCAAAACATTGACGTAAGTTCATTAAGATGAGTGAGCAATAGATTCAAATCCCAAGGGGATATTTATTGCACAATTTGCGCACCTCCACCATGTTCAGTTACCCTTCCTATATCCCAGTAAGCTTTGAGATTTCTATTTATAGCCTGATTTCTGAAAGAAACAAGTTTTATTCAGTTATGTGCTCATACATCTGTCTGCCTATCTCTCCATGAAGTGCATTTCATTCACATTTGGAAGAGGAACAGAAGCTTCTAAGATCATCGGTATCTCTACATTCTCTACAATTTACATGACTGGATAATGAGGAAAGAACCAAACTACTGTCTCAAAGGAGAGAAAAGCAGAAAACTTTACCTATTCTATATCTACTTTGACAAGGTCACAATAACCAAATATCATGCACCAAGTTCCAGATGCTAGTACGTCTAAATCACAGAAGGATTATTTTTGGAAGGGACCTCAGAGACCATCTATTTCCAACCCCTCTGCCGTAGGCAGGGTCTCCTCTCACTATGACAGTCTTCCCAAAGCCCCATCTAACCTGGCCTTAAACACTTCCAAGAGGGGGACATCCACAAACTCCCTGGGCAACTTGTTCCAGTGTCTCTTTAAGAATTACTTTCTTACATCTAATCTCAATCTGCCCTCTTTCAATTTAATGAAATTAAATGAATTGGAGCCAATTAAAATGTCTCGAAGCCTTCCTTTCTAAGCTGTTCATCACCAGCAGATTGTAAGGGGTTTTGTCAAACCTCTCTTTGTGTCTGACACTTTAGATGGGAACTCTTGGTTGAAATATGGTCAGGGTCTCTGACCCACAACATTGGTGGTGAGCCAGGTGAGATGAGTGGGGCTCCAGAGACGTGGACCCCCAGAACATAAGCTGCCACTTCAGGACTGCAGAACTGAACACAGTACTCCATTTGAGGAGAGTAGAGTGGAAGAATTACTTCCCTTGACCTTCATTTGATACAGCCCAGAATACAGCTGGCCTTCTGAGCTTCAGTCAAGTACTGCTGGCTCATGCTGAGCTTCTCATCTACCAACACTCCCAGTCCTTCTCAGAGGTGCTGTCAATCCATTCATGATCCCAGCACATAGTTGTGCTTGGGATTAACCTGAGCCATATATGTAGAACCTTGCACTTGGGACTTGTTCAACCATGGGCCCAGTTCTCAAGCCTGTTAAGGTCCCTCTGGACAGCCTCCCTTCCCTCCAGCTTGTCAACCACAGCACACAACTTGGTGTCATCACAAATTTGCTGAGGGTGCACTCAATGCCACTGTCCACATCACGGAAGATTTTAAATATCACTGTAACTGGCAATATACAGGGGACTAGAATCAGTCTAGACTAATGCAATAAAAACTGCTCTGCAACAAGCAGAAACAGCCACACTGCTCACAACTTATTTATAGAGAATACAGTTTTTGCTGAATTAAAGGTAAGGAAAATCTTTTGAAGAAGAACAAATTCATGTCTTCAGACAGTTTTTTACAGAAACTTTAAACTTAGAAATGGAACAAAATAGATAAAATATTCATACCTATTAAAAAATAATAAAGATAATCCCTAATGTGCAGCATATTCATAACTTTAAAGAGTATATCTAGTATATGTATGGCTTAATAAGAGTAAACACAGACATTCAATGCATCAGTTTTCAGTTCACACTAAATACAATAAGTGTACTATTTCTAGACTGAACACTTGAAATTTTCTTAAAATAATATACAAGGTGACAATTTGGGCAGCTCTTATAAAATTGTGCACCAACTCCTTCTAAATATGTGCACAGGCATGCACTAAATCCTATTTCAGGAGAAAGAATGAGTCTTGGAATATGACTGGAGTCTACAGTCATCACAACGATACGACTAAACTATCAATGTCTAGGTTGTCAATGTCAACCATACTTAGGCTTACAAAGTGGGCACACAAAAATGACTATGGATTCTCAGGTATACTTCTTTTTTTTTCACCTCTGAGTTTACCCAAAATAGCAGTCTTGCCAGCTTGGCTAGCTCTATTTTACCTGATCTATTTGGAGATGTCCCTGGTTACTGCAAGAGGGTTAGACTAGATGAACTTTAAAGGTCCTTTCTAATACAAAACATTCTATGGTTCCATGATTTTACATTAAACACTAGGTTGACAATAGTAAACAAACTTTAATAGTACACAGAGGATATTAAAAAAAATAAGCACATTGTTTCTATTATGCCTCTTTCAAACAACTTATCTGAAGAATAATTTTAATGTAATCATGCTTTATATTGCAATTTATAGTATAACAATTACTTTTACAGTGGAAGTCTCAAAGATGCTTTGTTTTCAGTAAACCATGACTGATGCCACACAAATTAATAAATACAGAAAATAAAAACACTAAAGGGTTAAATTTCTATAAGAATTTTTGTCACGGACTTTCTGTTCCTTCCACGAGAAAATAAAGTATTAAAAACAACATATTTGCATCAGTCCAACTTAGTAGCTGTTTTTTAGACTATTCACAAGCTCTCAGGAAGTCTCAAAAACCCATAAACTCTATAAACTCTCAAGTAATGGACTTTGTATTTGAATGCCTGATTTGAGTGAACTCGAAAGAAAACTCAAGACATACTAAAAAAGGTCCTTATTTATTCATAGATTCATGGAATGGCTCGGGTTGGAAGGGACCTTAAAGATCATCTAGTTCCAATGCCCCTGCCATGAGCACGGACATCCCTCACTAGACCAGGTTACTCAAGGCCCCATTCAGTCTAGCCTTGAACACTTCCAGGGAGGGGGCAGCCACAACACCTCCCTGGGCAACCTGTTCCAGTGGCTCACCACCCTCATAATGAAAAACTTCCTTCTGACTTCCAGTATCAACCCTCCCCTTTTCCAGCTTGAAACCATTAACCCAGGTCCTACCACTACAAGCCTTTGTAGTTAGCACCTCCCCAGCTTTCCTGTACCCCTTCAGGTACTGGAAGGCTGCTATAAGATCTCCCTGGAGTCTCCTCTTCCCCAGGCTGAACAGCCCCAGCTCTCTCAGCCTGTCCCCATAGAAGGTGCTTATATCTAAGGTGTTTGAAAGATGTGCAGTTATTTCAGCATTGAGTGGAAAAAAATTATGCACAGTAAATTGGTTCCACATCTGCTTGTTTCAGTTAACACAGAAAGACCTACTGCTTTGTGTTCTGCTAAACTCACCCACCTCTGATCAAACCATTTCTTTCTTTGATATGCCATCATCAATATGAAGACACACAAATGAAGGTGCTTCCTTGGCTTCTAGGGAACCATGCCATCCATATCTACTTTAAACAGAAACTGCCAACGACTGTCTGATGTACAAGGGGATGGTCCAAGTTTTCAAGTTTTATATGCTTTAAATACGTTCAGAAAAAAACATTTCACTGCCTTTTCTTGAAGGAAGGGAAGTTACATATGTGGAACACGACGCACTCCCTTTTACAAACACTTGTAATTTAGTTAGCTACCATCCAATCTCAAACAAACAATCCTCAAGTGTCTTGTGAAAACTGCATGATGTTTTGTGTTGCTTTGCTCCTGTTCAGATTTAAAAAAAAGTCACTGGCTTCTGAGACTCATTAATGTTTACTTCTGATTAAAGCTCTGAAAGAAGTCATATGCTTTGTGGGCTTCAAATCTTAGTTTTTCTACCCTTCTGCCTTTCAGAAATTTGTTTGCTAATTTGTATCATTACCTTTAATAACTAGAGCCATATTTTTATCTAATGCACTAACAGTAGAAGGTGTTAGCACATGTGTGGTGCTGAAGTATGAATGATACCATATCTTTACCAATTGATCTCTGCACTCTTACAAAATCGTAAGGCTGTCACGGTTGGTTTCTAAGCTGTTGCCCTCAACACAAATGCATTGGTATGTTACAACTAAAGACTTAGAACCCTAAAATGTGGTCTGCTAAAGAAGCTGTAATAGTGCAGATATTACTCTACCTATGTAGAATCATGTGCAGCTGTAAGAATAAGTTAAATAAAAGGCACAGTACTGTCTGCCCAGTTGTATCATACAGCAAGGTCATAAGAAAACTACATCAATGCAACAAATGTCAGGAAATGTGCAAATGTATTAATCAAAATCAGAATAATTTGATCACCAAATCAGATAAAATCCTTCAATATTTTACAAATTTTAAGGATGTAATTACTTCTTTGTAACATTAAGCAGTCTTGAACACTTTGTTGAATCAAAGCATTAGACAGGCTGTTGGCAAAGAGGCGGAGTTCTTTGGAATAGCAGCTACGTAACAGTCTGGAAGCAGAACCTAGTTTGCCTGCTTCTAATCCTTTGAGCCATTAGAATATCATAAACATTGTTTTGTCCCTCACTTTCCTTTCACTGTTGCTAACTGCACGATTTCTGTATGAAAACATTCATGCACTTAAAGACCTTACCCCTTCAGAATGTCTCCACCCTGAATGCAATTCTTTATGATAACAGAATTAACTTTAGTTTACATTTTTATCAGAGTAGTATCAAAGAGGGAATATTACTTACAAAATTAGAACTAAAGCAATACAATATCTACTTTAGTTATTAAAAATTATTCTTTAATCTGGAAATTTGCTCATGAAAAAGCTTAACATTTTACTCAGTGTGGCAGCTCCTTTTGGTTATTCAGCCAAATTTCTCACTGTTAATTATACAAATAGGCTTATTAAACAAATTAGTATTCCCAAGGTACCATATTCATAGGAAAAGAAACTATAACATTAACAAAAATTAATGACAGAGCCATTATAGAACCAGGTTGCCTCTTAGTTACTCCAATGCAATCCTACTGAAGACAAAAGTGTATGCAGACAGGAAAAAAGTCATTACAGTGTCTTTATAGTGCATAAATCATAGCAAGATTACACACAAAAAAAATATTAAAATAGGGAAATCAACTTCACTACCATATGCCAGATTCATTCTGAAGGCTAGCAAGCCCATTTTCAAATCAAACTGAACTTTAATCAAAAAGGTATGGAAATAACTGCACATACTATTGCAGCTGAAAAACTTTTCTAATTATATATCAACAAACTTTTTCAGAGAATTATTCACTGAATAATGCACAAAGGATATGAATTTCAAAAGTAAAATGTGTCACCGTAGATATGAAATTCTGATTGAGAAATTTGCATTTTGTTTGTTCTAGAACATGTGGCTACTTTTATTTTGGGAAAGAAGACTATTGCTTTCCATATAGCAACAGTAATTCCTTTCATTTGGAAGAGCAATGCAAATATTAAGAAGATGCACCTTCCAAATAAATGTCCCAACTCCCCCTTGATCTCAGTAGAAACTTGAAAAAATTGGAAATTTGCCTACAGACTTCAGCACGTTCAGGAGATCAAGCCATAGGCATGATGAGACTCTGGAGCTTGCTACAGGCAATGCCATTCAGCTGAGAATCAAAAAAGTTCTCTGGTCCCACAGATGCTTTGACACTTTAGAATATTTTCCTATTTTACTCTGAGCTAAAACGAGGATAATATGAAATTTTAGGTTTTACGAAATGACTTAAAGAAAAGGCACATCCAGACATTACACTGATGATTAAGTCATTGGCTTTTGTCCAAGTTAAGACAAATGCAGATCTGAAAAAGCACCATATTTTGTGAATTCCCAACTGTTCTCCCACTCCCTTATATTTATTTAATTTTGACAAGAAATTAAAATCCTGAACAAAAACCCTTTTCACTAAACCTCTGTTGATACATCATCAAAAAGAATTTTGTATCTGAATAGGCATCTCTAAGAAAACCTGGAGAAAGGAAACTTCCCCACAACTTACTGAAGTATACCTGACAATCATATCGCCTGTCACAGAAATGTGACTTCTTTTAAAGTACAGGATCCTATAATTCCAGCCCTATTTTTGACCAGAGGCTGATTTACTAATCGTGTTGACAATATAGTAAAACTGAACTCTATGTATAAACTGAACTGAATGTACATCCTCTTTAATTTTGGAAGCAAAATAATTCCCTGTTCTAATGAATGAAAGAACTTGTAAAATTGCAAACTAGTCACTGTACTGCTGAGCAATGAAGTAAAATGTGCACATACTTATACAGAAGGCAGTTGAGAAGATTATGTGTGTGTGTGTGTACATATATAAATAATTCTTCAGAAACAGAAAACCTAGTCAAGTTTAGCCCCATGTCCTGCGTATCATATCACAAGGTTGAATGTTTGAGAATATATTCATAAAACCCCAGAAGAGATAAGGCCTTTTTTTTTATTTGTTCTTCACTGGAAGGTACATATTCCCCCCAATGATTAAAAGAAACCAATCTAATTTACAATAATTCTGTTTCTATTCCATCCTAACAGGCCATAGAGTAAGTTTTACCTCAATATGAGGTAAAACAGTAAAAACCAGTAAGGGTTATTAAATATTGGATTGGGGTGCCCAGGGAGGTTATGGAGTCCCCTTCTGTGGAGATATCTCAAACTTGTCTGGATGAGGTTTTATGTAGTTGGTTTAAGCTTTTAGTTGGTTATGCTTTCCAGTAATCTATATCCTGCTTGAGCAGGAGGGTTGGACACGATGGCCTTTGAGGATCCCTTCCAACCCTAATTGTGTAAACTATGTAAAGTGTGCCGTTTTTCAGACTAACCTTAAGAAAGTCCAGTTTCACGACAGGAATGTTGTTTTAATATTGACATGTTTAAAAATATCATTTGTATAATATAAGTGCAAAATACAAACTATTTAAATTACCTGGCTTGTGGCAATCCATAGCTGGTTCCTACTCCAACACGTGGTAAGCTATATACAACTTTTTTCACTGTTGCTTGGTCAGGAAAATTAAACATAACAGAAGCTACATGAAGAAGAGAAAATATGGACTATTAAGACCATTAAAATACACAGGACCTACAAAATATTTAATACGCTCAACCACTGAAATCAAAACCTACTTCATAGATCCTCAGTACAAAAGTCTTCTGACACATCTTACAATCCACTCCCTTCTAATTCAGAGCAGCAAATACAGAAAACTCTATGAATCTATTTATTGATTTGGTTCCTTTTTTACTGCAATTCAGTTTATAATTATAAAAGGAAATATCCTTTTAGATATTTCACCAAAATATTTATAGAAAACAGAAGAATTGGGTTTTATTATTTTATATATACACATTTATATATCAATATAAATATCAATATAAATCTCACTGCTGCACAAAGAACAGTGAGTCTGATTTATGTGCTTGATTTTAATACAAAATGCAAGACTAAGTATTATTGAACATTGATATAAGCATTTTTTCAAAGGAAGCACAGAGATTAAATTCTAACATTAAGGAACAGCAGAAAAAATAACTACTAGCACATTTTCATGCAAAACAATAAACAAATAAACGTACTTCTGTTTGCCATAAATACTTCCAAAGCTGTGTTCTGAAGAAGGTAACGTCTTGAAAAAACAGCCCGAATTTCACTGAACATCCATTTCCCATGAAGGCCTTCTGTATAGGCGAGGACCTTTAAAGAAAGTCAACATGACACTTATTAGCGAGGGTTCTTCATTGAGGTCTTCCATAAGAATTAATTTTACATCTAAGTTATTCACGTTTTACACTGTAGACCATGAGTCAAGATATGAACGTAAATGTTAATTAGAAACGCAGTGAAGTAGAATATCAGTATCATACCCTTAGATGCCTAAGATCTATTTCTCACAAACTTATCAACTTATCTTCCTGAGAAAAACCACAAACTCTACAAGCAGGCAGCACAGGATAATGGACATAGATGCAATTACGCTTAGCTGTATTGTCTTCCAGCAGCATGAACGACACAGTTGTCACTTACGGATCAGAGAAGAGATTTAATTCTGAGGTTATCTTGTGCCAACTATGACCCAAATTATACAACTTGCTATCTACATGCATTTCAGGATCATAAATTACATCTCCACCCATTCCATTAATAATTACACAAATTAGCTAAGAGTATGATGACACAATTTTTCATTACAATATTTTAAAGTAGTTTATCATGAGAATTGTTTAATTTTTCAGCCTCTCAATTGAAGGCATTGGTCTTAAGCTAGGCATTAATACCTAAATAATTTTTTTCACTCTTTCACTGTTCCAGCTGTTCAGAAAAACAGATCAAAGAAAAGACAGAATTTTACTAACTTATCTCTATTGTGAATTATCATTCCAGCAGTATGATGCATTGCTAAAACACCTTTTTGCAAACATTTTCATCTTCTAGAAGGCTGCCTCCATCCCTGCTTAGGTGGGCTTTGCCTGTAGCTGAGACTCCAATGCTTTATCTTATAAGAAGTCAATCATTTGGGATGGGGACCACCCCCTCACTGCACTTCCCAGGCTCTGCAGTCTGTGCCTTTACTTCAGCTGCAGTTACTAAGACAGCTGTCGTCTTCATGAAAAAAAAAAAAAAATAACAAAAATGTGATGAACACCTTCACTAAAGAGAAATGCAAGGAAAAGCATTTCAGACTGGAGGTTTACCTTGTCTGCTCTCCATCAGGTACATAGAAACTGTTGGTATAGCAGCTCAAAAACACTGCAGTTATTTACACACTCAGTTGAGGTCTTGGCTTTCTGTAATCCTGACCTACCCAACTTCTGAATAGGGAAATGTTAGGAAGACCACATATTGCTGCTGTCAACGAGCCTTCATGACTGAGGTAATAGAAATTGTGCTCCTTCAATTTTTTCACTATGTAACTTCAATTTAGTGACATGAAAAAGCTAATTTAGGTGTTAGAAGAGTTCCAGGGATTTTTGTGCACTTTTTCTCCATAACCTTTTTTTTCCTCATATCTATGATGCATCTATTTCACCGGCAGTGGTTACAATACCACGCAAATGCATTCCAGCACATTAAAGAACATTCAAACTTTAGTTCTGTCTCTGATGGACACTGGACACAGGAACATACTGAGCCCCTTCTGCTACCTATGTGAGATGTTACAGACAAAATGTAGCACAATACTGTGGCAAATGGCACTGTTCCATTTACCTCAGCTCTCCACATTAACCGAATACAGTCACAAATAAGGAAATAGGCTTGATTTCTGTGCAGGTCACCTAGATATGTACAAAAGACTGTATGCTCCCAAGGTACCTCCACTGAATCACAGGCCAGCTGTTAAATTACTATTTCAGATGCTACATACTTGCAAAAGTTAAAAATCTGCACTTATTTTTATTTTGAAGTCTGTTGACTTTGGCTTCTAGCCACTAGATCTCACACCACCTTTGTCTGTGATATTAGAGTCTTTTAGTGTCAGATTAACTTTTTCTCATGTCAGTAATTACAGACCATGATCTAGTTACTGCATAGCTCTCTCTTTGTTGAGCTAAATATCCTGCATTTTCCTTCAGTCTTTCATTGAGATCAGGTGTTACAACACAGCTAGTAATCTGTAAATGAAATTCAGATGGTTAAGAACAATGAAGATTTCAGCAGCACCCAACTCATTTGAATGTGTTCTGGTGTTATCTGATACATTTTTGTAAATACACAGGTTCTTAAGATACAGACAGGAAACAATGAGGAAAACAGTCAAGTTAAAAGCTTAAAGGTGAAAGGAGTTTTCCTGAGAAAGGACCTTGTAAAGTTGTAACAGAATCTACAGCAGCCAGCAGATTAGCCAGATTAGCTCCTTGACAAAACACAGTGGTTCAGGAATTCACTTTATGTTTCTAAAAAGTTTCTAGTTTTCCTATTTTTTTTCCTAAAGAACAATGTTTAATACTGATTATATTCCATGTATTAACATTTTGGATGCTTCACAGGAGGTATTTAAGAAGCGTGTAGACACAGCGCTTCGCAACACGCAGGCATTTAGGTTTTTTGTTGGTGTGGGTATGGTTGGACTTGGTGATCTAAGAGGTCCTTTCCAATTAGGATTATTCTGTGATTCTCGATATTTACCACAGCTTAGTTCCTATAGATCAGCACTAAAAGCGTATACTGACCCCTCCACTGTTTGCCACTTTCTTCCTCTTTGTACTCAAGCATAAAGCAATTGTAACTTCACAGAGATACATTCACCCAACTGTTAAATAAATGACTTAAGATAGCACTTCAGTAAAGCAGTAGAAACGATAGGAAAGCAGAGGAAAGAGTCCATAATTCAATTACTGTCCTCAATTACACTCTTCTTAACTGTCTGTTAGTCCTAGAAATATCTGATTATCATATCCATATCAAATCATCTCAATTACTTCCGTATTTCTGTTGTATTGTTTTCCTGTCCAAGATACACTACCCATTTTTTTCATCCTCTGTAACATTCATAGCACACTATTTTCAAATAAGTTGCAATGTTTCAAATAACATGCATTTAACCTTCTGTTATTAGGTACATACCGTTCACAATAGAAAACACTGACGTTGGTACACAATTCTTTCTTCCTGTTGTTATAAGAGCCAAATGGAAGCAATTTCATTTTTTGAATTTGAATCCCGTAAAAGGTTTATTTAAAATTTTTTTTTCCTTATTTTACATTTTACACAAACTGCATGTACTGTACACTTCATTAGTCATATAAACATCAAAAAAAACCCCACCCTCCTTTCACCAGAAGACATTAAAATTATATTACCAAGTTTTCTGAAACCAAAATTAAAATGTGTTCCACCCAATATTCTGGTGCTCAGTGGTCATTATTTTGCTAAAATTATGCATTTCTCTCCTAAAACAGTCAAAGATTTCTTGATTTGGGCATGGTTTAAAACTTCTTGACTAAGCACAGAATTCTAGATAAGTCTTAAATAAACAGTTTTTCATAAAATAAAAGTCAATCACAATTGACAATGTCTACATTTAACCAAGAACACCTTTTTCATATCAGATAAAACTAACTTGGATCTCATTTCTCTTGGTAAACCCTTTCTCTTACTCATGGGTGTATTTTAAATATAGTAATGGGTCCACTGGCTGGACAACAGACCAATAACAACAATTTGGTGGGATGTGCTACAGTAAGATGAAGCTGTCACCCTAACAGGAGCAAGAGAAGTCTCTAAACCTCAGGGTTCTGTCATATGGAAAAACATCTCTTGGCAACTCAGTCAGACGAGTAAAAAGGTTTGGGATGTTGAGATGGAAGAGAAGCAGAACCATTATATAACTGTTTTCCTACTTGGCTCAGTTATGATGCCTCCATTATTTTAATTTTATTTTTGATGCAATTAAGAGCTCTCCTTTATTTTCAATTGTCAACACATATTTTTTCACTATTAAAAAATAGTAAACCTACTTCAGTAATTATTCAAGTACTGATAATTGTTAATTAACAGCTGTAATTTTGAAATACTGCATTAACAAGGAGACCAGAAATACTGGTTTCCATTCTGCTAGAAGCCCTGGTAGACTATATCCATTGGAGAGAAATTTAGTATTTAGGATTATTTTTGATGCTTTATGCTATTTCTTTGGCACCAGACACAGCACGCAACAAGATATTGTGTTGATTTTTCATTCTTCTATCTTGATTATTCTTTCTGGAACTAAAATAATCACCAAGTCAGGTGCTATAAAGAATTTGAGAAAAAGAGTTCGTACAAGTCCTACCTATTCTGATGCTAACTTTATGGTAAGAACAGTCACTTCTCCAGCCTGTTGCTAAAACCTTTTGCTTATAGCTCAATATCTAATTTTTTTAAAAAATAGCCCTTTGGGGTGATTCATTAATGCCTGTGTATATGATTTTAATGTTTTCAATATTTTATCTTTGGAACAAGGTTTTTGGTTCAGGGCACTGGAATTCTAACCCGATTTCTCAATGAAAGAATCAACTGATACTTGTGGCATTTGTCAAGCTTTGTTTACATCCATTACAAAATGCATACATTCATTAACATATAATACAACTTTGTGTTGGGTTTCGGGTAGCGATCTTAGGCTTCAGGCTGAGTCCCCTGGGGAGAGGGACACACACACCTCCACACAGAGCAGCAACAACAGGGGGTACCCACCCCCCAGGACAATTCAAACTCTGATTTCCCAACATTCTGGCAAAGGTTTAAGAGTTATAAATCTTTTCGGCTTCTTGTGTGGACAGGTCTGCCAAGTTGAAACAGCAAACGCCCTTCAGGGCTCTGTTCTTCCGCTTAGCCAAGTATTCCCAGTCTCTTTCTCAGCAGAAAGCAATAACAACAACTTCTCCTACTGTTCTGTCAATAAGGATGATGGCAGCCGCATGGCCCGGCAATGACACAGCACTGAGCTACCCATTCCGGTGACAGGGGACAAGGTGTCCTGCCACTATGCCCTGGCCTCATCCTGAAAGCACAGCTCTGGGTGGGCAGCAGAGTTGTGCTTGCAGCATTACAGACCCAACCTGAGGGAAGGGGGCCATGGCCGAGGGCCACTTGCCACCGAGGGGCAAAGGCTCCAGAGTGAGTGAGCCATGCCATAGCTCCAGGAGAAGAGGGAGGGAAGGGGCTGCTCACCCCCGAGTAGTGTCTCGGGGATGCAGGGTACACGGGAATGTCCCCACACTCCCCTCTCAACCGGCCACAGACCTCCTCTTGAAACCTTTGCTTTCAGCTCCGGGTCACCTTCATGGCTTAGGTGTCTGTTGTCCACTGAAATGGGCCATTAGCTGTTAAGTGCTTCAGCTTCTCTCTGAGCAGCAGAAAATGTTATCTGCAGTGGGGATTTTCTGCTTCCCTCACATCAAAAACATAAGAGAGATTATTTATGAACAAAACCCAGGACAGATCCTCAGAGTCATGCTTTATGAAAAAAATACCTAATTCCTAAAGTTAAATTCCTTTTTTCTCCTTTATCAATGACCAGAAATTCTTCCAAGAATGTTGTCATTTTCACACTGAAGATAATTTTTAATTTTATAAAGACAGTTGTATCCAGTGCTTAAGTGTAGCTATTACTGTCTTTAAGCTGGGCACCACTATTTTAGTTAGAATGTTGAAGAAGTTCAGCCATCAAAGTCCCATCTACCTGACAGATGGCTCCGTTACCCAGAAACACATATGATTGGGTTGGACAAAATGATTTTCAGAGGTTCCTTCAAACCACTACCATTCTGTGATTCTGTATTGTCTTTGCCATGTGGTAGATATTTAACTTTTTGTTTTCCTCTAAAAATGCAAGAAACCGCAATGAATTTACCCTTTTTCCTGAAGGAAAAAATCCTTTGATTCCTTCAACTTAATCTTTTACATGTAAAAAAAGTAATTCACTTTGTATTTGAATAGATTTGTCTTCACTGAGCAGGGTCCAGTGGGATGCTTTTGCATCCTGATAGCTCAACCCAAAGCAACTCTTCATCTTTTTACTTGATTTGGAGGCCCACACTTGAAAGTACTGCATTGTATATGAAGTAACTTCCCTTCCAGCAGTCCAATAGCCATAATAACTGCTCAGGTCTCTCTCTTCCAGTGCTTTAAGTGTTCCGATTTATGTGTCTGTTTCTGTAGTTTCTACCAAATTAATTTCTTTCTAAACACTAGCAATTATAGCTACAACTCTATACTGTACCTGTTTTGTCTTTTTTAATGAAGCTTGCAAAAATCTTTATTTTCTAATACAAAGTAAGCCCTTGTCATCCTCATACACAGAGAGCAGTCTTTAGTCTGAATAAGACTTTTTCCTGTATTTCATTCTTAGTTCACTACAACCAACTTTTAGAAAACACAACCTGCAAGAGCAAACTATGTGTCTACCTCACGTGTCCCAACCTTGAATAGGTCAGGAAGAACAGGTCTTGGTTAATCTCAGTCACTCCAGTCCTACACCTATGTTATCAAAATGAACAAAATTAAAATAGCCTTGGTGTTTCAGATTTCCAGGTAAGAGGCTTGCATGTAGCTTTTCATGACAGACTTTCTTGCTAATGCAGTTGCCAAGCAGAGAAGAGAATCTCTCTGAAGGTCATTCCTCCATCCTTGTCAAATGAATATTTCATATTCCCTAAGGCTAAGAAAGTATTTTTTTTCAATGAAATTCTGTTAAACTGAAAATAAGTAAATAAATGCATACACACACACACACACACACACACACACACACACACACTTGGGTTTTTTGTTACTGTGATGCTACACTTCTGGAAAATAACCAAACACAGATATGACTGGCATGAACTATCCAAAAGGTTTCATACATGTAAATGAATAACAAAAACATTTACTAAGAAATTTCAGTCAGGTAGCTTCAAACAATCAAACACCCTGTATTTTCCTTTTCTGAAATGGGAAACTGAGAATGTAAATAGACAGGAAGGACCACTCAAATTATCTTAATACCCTAAATATTAGGATATTGTTTCATTGATTTCTCACTATTTTCATTTCTTTTCTATACTTTTAAGCCACTTCAACAACATCCTTTCTGCCTCAATTCCCATAGCCACATGAAAGAAAATTATTCTAAAAATCTCACCAAAATACCACGCTATCTTTTTCTTTGTACACTTTGGTCTCAGTTTCTCTTTACGTCAGTTTCCTTTCCCCTTCCTTATAAACAGGCTTCTACGTAAAATGTTTCTTTTTTACAAGCCTTCAAAGCTTTTCTCTTGTGATACTCTGCTCTACAAGATGAACTGAGTATTATGTGCCATTGTAATTTCTGCATTCACATCCATTTCAAAAATCTTTTTTAGAATTTTTTTTTTTAAATAAATATTGGCACTCCTGCTTCATTTTTCTCATGCTCTTCAGGGATCTAAAAAAATGCAGATATTATTTTTGTGGTTTTTCGCTTTACTTCCTTGCCAAATTTTCTCAGCTTATACTTCTATTTCAGTGTTTTTTTAAGCTTTCAAGAGGCCCCTTTCCTTGAAAAAAAACGTGAGGTTCCGTTCATCCCAATCCAATTGCTCTGGTCAGTGTACTGCTTTAGGAACCATTAAAACAATTCCTGCTTAGCCAACAGCAACTGACACTCTTAGCCACCCATTTGCTTTCTGTCATCTGAAATATTATATGAGTTGACTAATTTTCAGGCCATTTTCATCTTTTCATTGGTAAAATGGTTTTGCATGTTACCATTTTCCATTTGAGGAAATTAATGCAAAGGATATAATGATTTCTTGAAAGCAGCCACACTGTTATTAAAGAAAACCTGCTCCTAGATAGGGAACCACTGTTGATAAATGCTAATATTCTAAGCAATATAATCACAAGATAATACATTATCTATACTAAACACATTATTTCTAACTCTGCTCTCATGAAACATAGTTTTTAACACAAGAAATGTGGTACTGACCAGGGAAAAAATAGGTTTGCTAATACAGAATTCTGAATAATGATTGTTTATATCATTAGTCTTATGGACATTCCACGTCTGTGTGCCTTTGCAATGGCTCTATGCAATGTGCAAAGAAACGGTCAGTTAAGCAGCTCCTGAAACGCTGGCAAAGTACTGAAATTCTTTGGGAAGAACAAAATCAGGAAAAGGTAGGAAATTTAGACATTGCATAGGCAGGGGCCTTTTTAAGGTTCTATTTCCAAACTAATTTCCAACAATTACTCTTTAAGACAGAAGTTTCAGCTAAATTAAGGATTCTTAAAGCAGCAGTAAAGCTGATGGGACTAACTGGAGCAACAGCATATGTGTAGAAGCAATAAAGAAATATATTCTAGCGACTTAGAAAGTCACTCAAAACCAGGCCAACTCAAAACACAGCCTGAAGAAACATTTTGGAGCAAACTCTGAAGCAGAGAACCTCAATTAGATCTAGTCAGCCATAGGACTGAAGTAGATTGCATCCGTTACCTCATAAGGTTTTAGATGAGTTTGTGTTGACTTAGGCAACAATGGGATGCCAGACTCAAATCTAGTGAGAAATCATAACAGAACTGCTGTTTCCATTCCCACTCTACATCTCATGCTTAAAGTTTAATCCAAAAACGTGACCAGTGATCTCAGTACTCAAACTGCTCTGAGCAGTTATGCCTCAGCACCACACTGTGAAAGTCAAGCAAATTTTTTTCATTATATTTTCACTTGAGTGGACAAGCCAAAACAGGCATAAAATTGGTATAATCTGAGCAAAAACATAGCACACACTTTTCAGGATTAGATTTTGAGACGTGTTTCTGTCAGCTGGTCATTCTGGACCTCCTTAGCAGAAGCAAATCAACAAGAAGGATGGGCTTGTAACATTAGCACAGATCCAGGAATGTGATCTAAGATCTAAAAAAAGTAATTAGGAAAAATGTTTCTACTACAGAGCTTCTTTTTTTTTTTCTGTTTGTTATATTTCTTTCTATGTAAGATTGATTATAAACCAGTAATACTTTGTGATTAAATTCACATGCAAAATCTGTTTAATTAATCCTAACATTCGGAAATATAACTGAAATAATTTTTACTGCTGAAATTACAGCAACAGACTTTAAATTTGTTATTTTAAGCCAAAGGAAATGTATTGATTTATAAAATTATATATATTATACTTCTACAACATGCTTTCCATCTCCAAACTTTCTATATTAGAGTTTGTAACAGACAAATATAATCCTCAAGAAATTGAAAATTCTACAAATAGTGGTATTTGGTCTGGAGCACTAGTGTCTCCTGGAAGTCAGGTTGCTTAGTGTCAGAATTTAAAGCACATTCAATGCTACTGTATGTTATGTCAGCTTTGAATGTCCCAAAAGAACAATTACAGTGCCTGTGAATAATGGGGAACATGCATCAAAATATCGTCTTCTTCCTAATGTATTGCCATACCAGCTGGCTCTTTATGAAGCCACTTGAGATGAGCTTAAGATGACTTTCTTTTGCACTGCCAGAGAAGACAAGCATTACAGCACTGGGAAAAACCTAATTCACAGCTCCAATAGCAACCAAAATTCTACTATGCTTTTTATTATGGTATATGGAACATTATCTCATTATTACATCTGCGCAAAGAAAGAATAGCAAAGTTTCTTCTGAGAATTTTAACTTGGAGAGATTGCAAACTTCCCACTGTAATTAAACAATAATTTAATTAGCTGGCACTTCATTTCACTTTGCTTTAATGTTATAGAAAATAATTGGGTTTTAAATCAGATAGAATAAAAACACCCTGAAAAATAAATCCACACAAAGTGTAAAACCTGCAGAAATTACAGAATCACAGAATCATAGGGGTTAGAAAGGACATCTGGAGATCATCAGGTCCAATTCTCTGCCAAAGCACAGTCAGCTAGGGCAGCTCACACAGTACTGCATCCATGCAGGTTTTGGAAATCTCCAAAGGGGACTCCACAGCCTGTTAGGGCAACCTGTTCCAGTGCTCCACCACCCCGTTTTCCTGATACCAATGTGGAACCTCCTGTGGTCCAAGCCATGCCAGTTGTCTCTTGTCCTATCATGTGGCACCACTGAAAAGAGATTGGCTCCCCATTTGACACCTACTCTTCAGATACTTACAGGCATTAAATAAAATCCTCTCTTAGCCTTCTCTTCCCCAGACTAAACAGCCCCAACTGTATGCCTTTTCTCATAGGAAAGGTGTGAAGTCCCTTAATTGTCCTCTCTGCCCTCCACTGGACTCTCTCCAGCAGTTCTGTCTCCTTTGACCTGGGGGGCTCAGAACTGAACACAAGACTCCAGGTGTCATTGCACCAGGGCAGAGTAGAGGGGAAGGAGAACTTTTCTTTACCTGCTGGACAAACTTTTCTTGATGCACCCTAGGATATCATTTGAACTTCTAGGCCTCAAGGGCACACTGCTGCCCCATAGATAACTTGACTTTACCAGGACTCCAGTGGTTTTTTCCATAGGGCTGCTTTCCAGCAGAACAACCTGCTGTACTGGTGCTTGGTGTTTTCCCTTCCCAAGTGCGGGACTCCACACTTATCCTTGTTGAACTTCATCATGTTCCCATGAACAGCTTGTCCAGCTCTCCAGTCTGTTCGTATCTCAATGAGTGGCAGCACAGCCTTCTACTGAATCAACCAGCCCCCCCACTTCTGTGTCATCAGCAAACTTGCCGAGGATACAGTGTCTCCTCATCCAGGTTATTGAGGAAGATGGTGAAAAGGACTGGGCTGAGTACTGACCGCAGGGAACACCACTAGCTGCAGGCCTCCAACTGGACTCTTCATAGCTAATCAATCCCTGCTCTGTTTTAATTAGCATATATTAATTAACATATATTAAACATATATAAGATATATCAAATCCAAACTGCATATAGAAGCCACATAAATTATTTTAAGTTTGATTTTAATAACTGCAGTCGTATTTGTCCAATATTTGCCTATGTGCATTCTGTATACTCTGGGTGTACTTTCACATAGTTAACTATCAACTTCTTTAATCTGGACAACATAAACATCAAAACAATAAATAATTACAGCTTTTTAGGGGTGGTCTAATCCTGTATTAAAAATTCCATGAGAATTGGGAGCACAAAGAGTTTGCTCATCTGGCTATCAAAAAATGGGTTGTAGGGCCCAAATAAAGTCCCCTGATGTCTGCAACAGCTCAGAGAAGTGACAGAGCAGATTTAACATACCATCCCCTCTTTGCATTTCTAGCCAACTTGAATTGAGACCTGCTTGTCATAAATTTGGGCATACTTGCAGGGTTTCCTGTGGTGAACTCTACATTCCCACTATGAAATTACTGTAACACCTGCCAGCACATAGACAGATACTTTGTGTGTACGTGCCTCCACTTTCATCCTCCATAAACAGATCCACCATACAAGTTGGTATTTAGATTTAATGGACTTCTGGGTATTATGAAACTATGATTTTCCATAGTTGTATCATTGGTACAGATTTTTGTACCAATTCCAGTTGAAGAGGGCTCCCTCACATAGCCCAAAGTAACTTACTCAACACTTGTTTAATTTTAAAAAAAAAAAAAAGATAATGAAAAGCTTTGCTAAGAGATTTTATATTTTCACTTAAATATATTTAAATATATATATTTACATATTATATTAATATATATTAGTATAATTATATTAAATATATAATTTTTCATATATATCTCGCAGTGGGCCATTATTCAAATTATCTTAGTAATCTAGATTTTTATCTTTTTCAGATTTTTTTAGTAGACAATAAACCCTATTAATGGATTACTGCCTGTAACGTGTTTGGTTCTATCTCTACTGCTACTAAGTCTGGATTTGATGCCTGCCACAATCCTTCTAAAAAGCACAAGCATTCTATGTAATAGTCTCTCTGTTATACTCACGTTTGCAAGACTCATCTTTTCTTTGTAGTTGTGTATTCCAGCTCCTACCATTTGGAGTAGAAGCTGAAAGTACTGAGAAACCAGAAGAAAAGCTCATTCAGCCACTTCCAGTTCATTTTTCAGATNTGGTGAACTCTACATTCCCACTATGAAATTACTGTAACACCTGCCAGCACATAGACAGATACTTTGTGTGTACGTGCCTCCACTTTCATCCTCCATAAACAGATCCACCATACAAGTTGGTATTTAGATTTAATGGACTTCTGGGTATTATGAAACTATGATTTTCCATAGTTGTATCATTGGTACAGATTTTTGTACCAATTCCAGTTGAAGAGGGCTCCCTCACATAGCCCAAAGTAACTTACTCAACACTTGTTTAATTAAAAAAAAAAAAAAAAAGATAATGAAAAGCTTTGCTAAGAGATTTTATATTTTCACTTAAATATATTTAAATATATATATTTACATATTATATTAATATATATTAGTATAATTATATTAAATATATAATTTTTCATATATATCTCGCAGTGGGCCATTATTCAAATTATCTTAGTAATCTAGATTTTTATCTTTTTCAGATTTTTTTAGTAGACAATAAACCCTATTAATGGATTACTGCCTGTAACGTGTTTGGTTCTATCTCTACTGCTACTAAGTCTGGATTTGATGCCTGCCACAATCCTTCTAAAAAGCACAAGCATTCTATGTAATAGTCTCTCTGTTATACTCACGTTTGCAAGACTCATCTTTTCTTTGTAGTTGTGTATTCCAGCTCCTACCATTTGGAGTAGAAGCTGAGAGTACTGAGAAACCAGAAGAAAAGCTCACTCAGCCACTTCCAGTTCATTTTTCAGATTCACAGTGGGAAAAAAAAAAAAAGAACGGGGAAAAAAAAAAAGCCAGGAAAAAATAATCACACTAAACTCTCAGCTCTCTAACATGCAATGCTGACCAACACATGTTGAAATACTGGAAAATGCACAGTGATTTCTGGTTTTGCTTTATTATCATGTTTTTTTCATTTTAGAAGTTTTTCATACATCTCACATTTGTGATAGGAAAATTAAATTGGTGCAATAGGATCATACAGTTCAATTAAATTAAGCGATCAGGAGAGATCTTAATTCAACAGTTCAAACATTTACAGAACTCTTCCAACCTCCTCACTGGACAAAACCAGAGATAATTCTGCTAATACTTTCTGTAATTCATCTATGATAATATTTGGGTATTATGCACAAAACAAACAAACTAGCCAGGGGATACATAGCTATAGTAAGTGAGTCCACATCAAAATATTGTCATTTACATTGAAAGGAATTAATGATGAAACCAAGCTAAAAGAAGCACTCACTCAACTTTTTGGCACAAGGATGGGTTACTTTTATAGCAGTCCTACAAAGAAAATCCAACACATGCCATTTGAGTATTGCAAGGTAATCCCCACTCTGCTTCTATGTCTTTCTATGAACTGTAATGCAAGGTCCAACAGCCAGCTTTGGAGGCATCTCAGGTCCAGTACATGCTTTTCAAACTTAATCAAGGGAATATAGAAGTGTGTATAAAAAGATGAAAGTGTCTTTGCCTTTATACATATTGGAGGGGGAAAAAAAAAGCAAAAAGCTAGGGGGAAAAAAAAAAAAGTAAGATGTTTCATAGGAGAAGGTTAAGTCTGATGCTAATGCTTATTTAAAATGGTGACAGTCTGGAGTAGTGAAGCCTTGCTGGGCTGCTTTAATTTCTCCCTGGAATAGCTCTCTCCCAACCTTCGGCAGCACATCAAAGTCTCTGGAGCTCAATTAAAATTGGATTATATTGAAATGCTCTATCTATGGAACTGTGTGCTCACTAACACTTTTCTTTCAGTAATACTCCAGATGACAGTTGCCCATCCCAATTTAAACAGTTGTCATAGAGACCATGAACTAAAGCAGCAGTAACTAACAATACAAAGGAAAGGTAAGTGGTAGGATTTCTGTGAATGAAGGGCTTGGTTGCCAGCCACAGTGCTGCAAGCAGCTAAATGCAGAAAACATAAAAGGCTCTAATACTCTCCACACTCCTAAGCAGAAAGGCAAAGGAAGTGCAATAGTAAAGATTTACACTTTTTTCCCCAGTAGCTAGAGGAGTATTTTACACACTAGTATGTTGTAGATACCTAAATGTAAAGAATCAAATGATGAAAACCAGCAGGTAACCCTTGAGTCAAACTACAGCTACAAGTCCATAAATTAAAGGTGTCAATAGCCACATTTTAACTGTAGTAGAAGAAAATCAGATATTAATTTTTGGGGGTTTTGCCAAAATATTTTACAACTTTTTATACAGGATGTACAAATCACGATAAAATTACAAAGTCAAGATCTGATACAAATCTGTAAGAAACTCAGCGACTAAATGTATTTATTTAACACATTAAATGTGCCTAACTCTTTCAAGTAGTTTTATTACTGGTTTTAGCTGTTCGGTAATATATAACTATGTTGTTTCTTCATGTACTGCTCCACAACCTGACAATACCACCAGAGAACTCCATCAGCTTCCAAAAATCCCAAAATAACATAAACAGCTTAATATTTCTGGCAGCACCGGACACCAATGTATTTAACATACAGTGTACATTGCTAGTAATGATGCTATTTTCTCATGTAGATGGCATGGTTCTGACACTATAAGACTCTTAACCTTTCTTGCAATTGGCTTATTGAGAGTCCTAAGGTTGTTTTTTGAGCCATTGGGCTGATCACCATGGAAATGAACACTTAGCTGTTTCACTGTAGAGCTCTATTTTATTTCCAAGCCCACTGCCAGCATCCTCCCAGCTCTCCCAGAAAGACTGTGTTAGGATTTTGAATCAGCAACAAGGCAGAGTGCAAAGAGCGTGGGCCAAAGGGGAAGGAAATAAAAATGTGTCAGAAAATCTAAAAACCACACAGATCAGAATTTGTCAAAACAAGGGTTTGGTTTAAACCAACAAGAAGGGCCCCTACAGCTCGGGCCTTGACAAAGCATGGCCTTTTTTCTTCCTTTTTTTTGTTGTTTTTTTTTTTTTATTTTTTTATTTTTTTATTTTTAGCCCAGCTGTAGAAAACACCATCTAATGAACCTGTCT
Source organism: Upupa epops (assembly GCA_013397515.1). NCBI lineage: Eukaryota > Metazoa > Chordata > Aves > Bucerotiformes > Upupidae > Upupa > Upupa epops. Next base: position 275,743 of record VZRI01004011.1, on the reverse strand, counting down.
GGGGCTGCTGTCCCCATCCTGTCAGGCATGTCAGGAGATG
>VZRI01004011.1:262145-275445 GCA_013397515.1 Upupa epops | reverse complement strand
CTAACCAATGCTTTTTGTTTTAATTCCATACATTTGTATTTTTGTTTGAGGGAAGAGAAACATTTTTAGAAGCTATTAGTACTTGATGTTCGAATGGAACTGTCTCTGTCGTTCCCTTAACAAAAATAAAACCAATAAAAACATTCATGCCAGCTGTTACAGAAGTGACAATAAGACAGCATTTACCATAACTGCATATGCGTTTGCTTCATTTATTGCTAAGTATACACACTCTTCCAACACATATGCTGATAGAAAAATATTTGCAACCATTGGCAAAGCTGCCCTTACAAAAACATGTGACGAATGGTACATGCTTGTATTATTTCAATAACCTGGGTTCACTGAATATTATGTCTTTTCTTAGCCATCACTCCAGGCTTTGTACTATCACTGGGGCAAAAACTGACAAAATGAGGCTGTTTGTGCCTCTGAAATGGAAGTGAATCTTTGTACCTAAGCATAACAATTTTTTGAAAAAATACATAATATTAGAACCCATGTTCTCAACATAGTTGGTTCTTTCTGTTAACACACTGACTATTAAATTACAATGAGGAAAATCCTAAACATATTCCTTCAAAAGGAGCTATATTGAAAAGGCAATAGTATACTGCCAGGCATCCTGTCTTTCTCATTCAAAAATTACCAACACAGATCTCAACTCCAGAAATTTAATAATAAAAAACTGCTAATGTAGATCTCTGCTCCAGAAATCTAATAATCTATAAATCTGCAAAAAGGAGAGGCTGAAAATGATTACTTAAAAAAAGAAACCACTGAAAAAGTAGTTCTCCCAACAAGCATTAAAACAAATTATTAAGTTTAGACACAAACAAAATTACTTAAAAATACACATTCAGCTAAAATGGAAGTACAAAGCATTAACTAAAGTAAATTAAATTTTATCTCCTAGTGTACGTACCTTAATAAATACATCTTAGTAAACAATTTGCATTATTTAGAAGGTAACTGGGACAGAAAATGACTCGTTCATGTAGTACTTAGTAATTACTTAAGGAAGAAATTATGAATGAGTCTAGGTCTATCTAATCCCTATCAAATAATAAAAAATGAAGATTTGTTATTGTATTCTGCCATTCATTCACTCTCTGCTGACATTATAGATGACAGAAAGTCTGTTTAAAAGCTTGCTATCTCTATTCATCTTTGTTTCTGGCATGAAATACTAACTATAATAATCTTGTCAAGCCCACATTTAGACACTAATTCATGACTCTCTGCTACAATTTAGAGAAAATTCATACATAACTCTTTTAAATCAAACTATGACCCCAGATGGAACAATAATATCTAGATTCAGCTGCCAAATATACACTGACTAAAGCAACAGCCACCCTGATGTTTCTGTGTGGATAAGATGGCCTAAACCAGTATGATGCATTAATCTTCTTTTTTTAAGCTAAACTAATTAGATTTTGTCTTCCTATTTTATGACACTGGGCACCCAGTTAGGCATCATCTTACTTTCTTGGGAAGAGAGAAGAAATTGCCTCTTTCACAGTTCAAAGACAGTGGACAGAGCTATGAAAAAAAAAAATGGCATTGAGACTGGATGCAGATTCCACTGACAATGCCATTAAGAAAGAGTAGCCCTCAACCTTCCAGGAAAGCCTAAAACTCTGTCAGGATCCCAGCCTGCAAAACTGAGGCAAGAGGATACATTGTGGAGCTGACCATTAGTAGAAACCTACCTGTAAACTTGAGAGGACATACTCAAACAGAAGTGGGTTACTGCATAGTTACAAATGGGAGTATCTTCTGTGGGGAGTCTAGATACAAATGTGATTCTGCAAGGAACTTAGACCCAAATGTAGATACTCTTCAACCCACAATCCCCTAGCCATCTCTTGAAATCTGAAAAAAACAGGTGAGCAGCAAATGTTGTCACAAAACCTGTAATACCTGTGAACTTGTGAATTTATTTTGATATGTAATCTACCTAGACTGTAAATAGCCTTTAGAGAGAGCAGAACATAAGAAACATCTTCAGGACTGTTTCGTTGTGTTTTTTTAGGAATTTGATTTTTATTAATTTGGTAAAGAGAATGGAGAAAATTATGCTTATTATGAGAGAAATAAAGGTACACCATACTAGTCACAATGACAGTAAACCTGTCATATTTTTATTCACAGAAATAGGGATTATCATGCAATGACTAAAGAAATGCAGTCAACTCCTGTTGGTTAAAGGTGGAGAAACACCATGTAATATCACACACCGGTTGGGTCATGAAGTGGTACAGAACAGCTCACCCATCTGAAATGCCAGAAATTTCTGCTAGACAAACTGTAATCATTGTAACTGTAATTTTCCCTGAACATCAGCATTACCATAATTAAAGATACTGCATAAACTTAAAAGCCTTCAACTGAACAAAAGCACTGTACTATTTGAAAATAATGGTAATAATAAATAAATAACCAAACTTACTCATTTGTAACAATATTTCTATATTTTTTTTTCCTCACAGGCAAGATCTTTCCCAAAACCACCATGTACTATTTTATCATTAGCTTCTACTGATCTTCCATGGGGGTATTATTTAATTTATTTCATTCACATTGAAGCAGAAAGCCCTGGCCTCTTGACCCCAATTTTCACTTAGAGAAACAAATATCTTTTTTGCAAACTAACTCAATTTTTTCTCCTGTCAACCTTTAGCCTCACTTTAAAACATTAACCTTTTTCCTATCATGATAAGCATCCAACTTCCTTTTACCCAAGTTTAATGTTAATCACCATCTTATGACAATGTTCTATTCTCTTTCAACTACCTCTGTCAAGCACACAAAACTAATTTAAATCTATATATCCTCTTGGAATGAAGGAGCATCTTTGCTGGTTGTACATGCCAAAACCATACAACTCCATTTCAAAAGCATTATTTCTTTTCAGTGTTTGCATTCTTTTTTTTTCATTTTGCACTGTAAAACGTTAGCTTTTTAGTGTGTTTCTCCTTTGAAAGAAGAACAGGAAATTGAGACAAGGCTGATGATACACTTCCAAAACACAGAGCAATTCAAAATTACCACAATTACTTGCCTGCCTTTTCTGCCAAAAGTCATTAGGCAAAATGAAGATATAGTAAAATCAGGGAGAGAAAGTCTGAACTGGAGGGAATTTCTTCCTACATTTATTTTTATGCTATCCCACCAAGTTAATTGAGGAAACCGTAGCAGTGTTGCTGACAAAAGAATCTATTTTATGCAGATTACTGGAAATAATTTAAAACTTTAACACCACAGGGAAAAAAAAGATAAACTTTTACATTATCTCTCTATAAACAGCATCTAAATATGGTACACTAACAATTAACAATATTACATCTGATTTTGAACTTGCTTACAAAAATGTTGAGTGCTCTAAACATCCATTACCTTTGGAAGTTTGAAGTAATAGCAGAAGCACTTCATAAAGTCCAAATTTAGCTTTATAGACGGGTTCCCACCATAAAGAACCTATAGAATGACCTTACTTGCTTTTCCCATGGAAAAGGCCATAATAATTTCTTAATTATCTCAGTGAATAAAAGCAGTGACCCTTTTATAGGCCACTGCAATCTTCCAATGCAATTGTACAGTACTGGCGTACGTTTCATACCTCATTACATTGTAGCTTATTTACCATGGAAAAGATTGTGAAAAAGATGGTAGTCAGAATGTGTTTCAAAAAATAACCTGAAGAGAGCATTATTCCTGGAAGACCTTTTTAAAACCAATGGTTTACTGTTGGAACAGTTTTCTGTACCAGCAGAATACCTTGGCTATTTTTAATATTTAGGAAAGAGAACAGAATTTTCACAGGGTAAGAAATCAGCTATTTATATACAACCCCACACATTTGAAATACTTTTTGTTGTTTCACAGGGGAATAAATCAACAAATGGGACTTTTTGAACTTATTGTTAAAAACCCAGAATGCTAATTCGATCTGATCCTGGTGAGATCATTATTTATGACATTGAGTGGATTACACCTAAAAAGTAATTTATTTTGACTCCAGCTTTTTATAAGATTGCACCAAGTAACACCAGGAAGTAGCTATTTCCTACCTCAGTAGAGGCCAACCAAGTAGATTCCCAATCAAAGAGTAAAGCAATTCAAGGTGTACTTTTTATGAAAACATCATGTCACATAAAGAAGAAACCCCTCTTATGGGTAAATGGTGTCCCAGATGTGTCTGGCACTGACAATAATGAGCTCGTTCATCCACTAGAGGGCAAGGAGGTGGGAAATTAAAATATTGGACTGAAACACAGAATCATAGGATCACAGAGTCATGGAATATGTTGGCCAATAGGGCAAACAGCATCCGGGGGTGCATCAGAAGGGGGATGGTTAGTAGATCGAGGGAGGTTCTTCTCCCCTCTACTCTGCACTAGTCAGGCCCCATCTGGATTATTGTGTCCAGTTTGGGGCCCCTCAGCTCAAGAATGACACAGAGCTACTGCAGGGTGTCTAGCATAGAGCAACGAAGATGATGAAGTAGAACATCCCCCTTATGAGGAAAGGCTGAGCGAGCTGGGTTTCTTGAGCTTGGAGAAGAGGAGGCTGAGGGGTGACCTCACTCATGTATATAAATATGTGAGGAGTGAGCATCAGGAGGATGGAGACAGGCTCTTCTCAAGGTCATCTGGTGATAGGACAAGGGGCAATGGGCACAAGCTGGAACATAGGAGGTTCCATATAAATATCAGAAGAAACTTCTTCACAGTGAGGGTAACAGAGCATTGGAACAGGCTGCCCAGGGGGGTTGTGGAGTCTCCTTCTCTGGAGACATTCAAGACCCACCTGAATGTGTTCCTGTGTGCAGCTTGGTTTAAGTGATCCTGCTGTGGCAGGGGGATTGGACTAGATGATCTTTCAAGGTCCCTTACGATCCCTAATGATTCTATAACCTAGTTCCAACCCTGCTGCCATGGGAAGGGAAACATTACACTAGACCAAGCTCCTCAGTGCCCCATCCAACCTGGCCTTGAACACTTCCAGGCAGAGGGCACCCAGATCCTCCCTGGACAACCTGCTCCAGATTCTTCTTAAGAATTACTTTTTTACGTCTCATCTAAATCTGCCCTCTTTCAGTTTAAAACCATTATCCCTCATCCTTTGTCTATACTCGCTGATAAACACTCTCTCCCTCATAGGCCTCCTTCAAGTACAGAAAAGCAACAAGTTTTCCCCAAAACCTTTTCTTCTTTAGGCTGAAATATCCCAATTCCTGAAGGCTGTCCTCACTGTAGGGGTAGACCAGCCCCTTAATCATCTTCATGGTCTTCCTCTTACCAGAGTGGAGTAGAGGAGAATCAGCTCTCTTAACATGCTAGCCACACTTCTTTTGACACAGCCCGGAATGTGATTGGTTTTATGGGCTGTGAGCATACACTGATGCTTCATTTTTTAGTTTTTCACCAGTACCTCCAGTTCCTTCTCCACAAGGCTGTTTTCAATCCACTTATCACCTAGCCTCTATTTGTGCTTAGGCTTTCAACAAGTATTTCAAGTAAAACTCCAGATAGTATATTAGCTGGAACTTGTATTCATTAACTGAATTTTCCTCCATGATAAATGACCCCATTTGGATGGGGATGGTAGTACTTCTATACCTCTGAAACCTACTAATGTCTAAAGATTTTAATGAATAATAAAATGGAAAAGTTTTGATCAGAACTACGAAGCTGCTTGATTTTAGAAGGACTGGACCTTATCCAAAATCCACACTCCAGGTGTTTCCACTCATTTTAGTGGCTTTGGATTTAAAGGAACTCTGATTACAGAAACATCTCAAAAACATCAGAGGAGCAACCCTAAGAACAAAAAAAGAAAGAGAGACAAAGAAAGACAACATATCACTCTAGTCAAGTGATTAGGTGATAAAAGAAAAAGAGAGCATTGGATAGACAAAATATAACCATAATATCCTGATCTTCTACAGTATCACTGCATTCTGTAAATATCCCCTGAAAGGTAGTGATGCAGTAAATGAAGGAATGACAATGTGTTGTCAGGACATTCCTCTGATTCCCTGGGCAATAATTACTCTTCAGTTTAGTATGAACACATCAGTTCAGATATTTGTCAAAAACTTTCTACAAAGCCAGTTTTGCAGTGTCAGTGTGTTCCATTCTGCTTAGTTCAAACAACATATGAATAGTTTAGATATAGAAGAATGAAATTTCTTTTATACCAACAAACGAAGCAAACTCAGCTGAGATTTTCATTGTCAAACTGCATTGCACATAACCAGCAGTAACCTCAAGCTACCTGAGGCATCTGCTGAATGTTGATACTGTAAAATCAAGGTGTACAGAATTTTCAGTAGACTGGTAGGTCAATCAGTAAAGAGAGAAATTTGAAACTTCTTTTTGTTTGCATTTTACCAGGAAAGCTAAATACATTTCTTGGTAACGTTGGTTTAAAGACAGAGTCATGAATTCCACTGTGCTCTTTTCAGCATCACTACTCAAAAAGCAAAATAAAATATTTGAAGACAAAATGCTTTCCTCTCTACCATCTTCCCCTTTCTAATACAGAAGCTCAATAAAGTCAAACAAGCATTTTGTTTCCTGTTGGAAACAAATTAGATTCCCACTTTCTCCATTATTTTGGTCAGTTCTGCAGGGGTTTCACTGTACTACAATACAGTGCTGGATATTAGGATGGAATAGATCAACCTAGGGGAAAAGGAGGGCAAATTAACTGACTTCTCTCCTTCAAGAAAAGAGCAGTGGGTGTTATGAACAGAATCTCCCCACCTTCTCACAGAGAGCCAAAAATTTATCTTGTGTTCTGGGAAAAGATTTGGCTGGTGATAAGTAGGGTAACTACTAGAACTATGGTCAGATCACCACAGCATGTTAACACAATCTTTTATTTAATCATAAGGGTTATCAAATCACTGCCATTATACATTAAAAAATAGTTACTGATACTGGAAGTGGTTTTAGACTTCTACACGTAGCAATTGTACTATATAGGGGAACAAGTAAAATCCATAGGAAGGAATGTGGTCTGATTTACCAAGCACAGAAATGTGCTCTGCCTGTAGGATGACCCAGTTTCTAAGTAACATTGTTCAAGCAAGTTACTGTGATAGATCTAAGCATGAGACCCTGTACGTTACTAAGAAAATCTTTGTAATGAAATTGCACAGAGTTCTTTGGTTCTATGAGTCTCCTCACAGCATCATTGGATTACTGGGCAGCACAGCATTCACTCTATTGAAACAACATTCTCATATTCTTGTGCTAGGATGTCAAAGCGTAACACTGCATAAAATTGCTCTCTACTCTCTCCTCACACACACACACACACACATCAACGATCGATAAAGATACTGCAGTAAATTTCAGCCCAATCTCAACCTAATGCAGCTCCTGATCCCTTTCTGTCCACCAGTACTTTTATCGGTTTATCTTGCTATTATGCTTGAGAAAATCATCTTCTTCCCCAGTGTCTCTGTTTCAGACTCTGCCAGAGAGTGAGATTGTGCTGTTGACCTTAGCTATTCTTCCTGAAATCCTGTACCCTTTAGCATGTATGAGCAGTTCACTTTAAGAAATATACAACTTAACGAAGTAAAACCTAATTATCATAAACAGTAACATCAGTCAAGGTATATTCCCCACTAATTTTTCCGTAAAACTGCAGTTTTTCATCTGTCTCCCTTACATTACAAAAGCACCTTTTTTTTAATTCCCTAGAGAGAGCAGCTGAGAAATTAATTTCTTTTCCTTTCATTTGGTGCCAGAACTTTGGAATATTTTTTTACCAATTAAGAATAAAACAAACAAACCAGAACTCTATTTACCCACCAAAACCACTCCTTACCTGAAATAAATGTAGGGGGGGAAAAAAAAACAGGGAAGATAATTACTGTTTTAAATCTATGAAGGCTTAAAGTCCAGAATCCATTCTTTGAATGTGAATAGTTATAGGTTAGTTATGTGAGAATTAGAATGTGAATAGTTATAGGTTAATTTCTTCTGAAATTAAAAATGTAAACAGAGTAAACATAACCATCAGGAGAAAACATTCTATATCTGTATTGGATTTAAGGGTTTTTTTAACTGTACTCTATACACCAAGATTGTTAAAAGTTAAACAGTGTATTTTTATAATTACATTTTGCAGTAGAATTAGCTGCAACTTGGAGAAAATAAAAATAAGGAAAATAATTGAAACTATTGACCCAATGATAACTCTCTGAATAAGCAAAACCTGACCTTGAATTGTATTTGAGTTAACACAGAAGGATTGGTCTGCGCAACTGCCAATCGGCTTCCCATTTCTTCATCTTGTGTACTAAAACCTAGAAAAACCTTGATTCCTTGACATAATTTTATGTTGTCACTAATGTTACAGGACACTCCAGCTTGTCTTTGCATCCAAAAGCCCTTCTGCCAACATCTATTATGCTCTCTGCGCTTACATTTGCAAATGTGCTATGAAAACAATGTGTATGAAACAACCTGTTCAGTTCCACGTCATCCACAGATAAAGGTGCTGAGTTCAGAAGCGTAATTAAAAACACTAGCCGCAATATAAAAAAAATCTCCCACCAGTTCACTGTTCTGACCACAGGAAGGCTTCAGGAGTAATAGTTGTTGTGTGTTTATGGAAACAAGGGAGGCGACTGAAAAGTGCCATGTCAGTTTTCAGCTCTCTTGCCAACTGCATTAAAATGCAGCCCTGAGCAAATTTTTTTTTTTTTTTTGGGGTCTGGAATTTCAGGAGCAGAGACTACAAAAGAGCTGACGAGCAATGAGTGCTTCACCCTTCCTCAATTAATCTTGTCTCTCTACCTTTGCTTTTGCTTTCCCTCTACATGAAGGTAATAATGACACCCTCATCCATTATCCTTTTATCCCTGTTATTCTCGTGAAATTGCTTAATAATATGTTACAGATTCGTCTTCACTCACATAATTCTTCCTGTCATTTGCAGTATATCATCCTGCAAACATACAGCCCACTTTCACTGGCCGTTCTTTGAAGATTATTGTCAGTGACATCTTCTGGATGCGTTTGGAATCTGGAGCATCATTTCCGTTGCGATGGGGAATTACACTGACTTATCTGTCATTGCCAAAAGCACAACAAGCAATTCAGTGTTAATGCAAAGGTAACACAGGTTTTTATCATGCCGCCAGAACAAGAGCTCTTGTAAATTTATGCTAATATGGCGCTTTTATAGATTAATAACCTCCTCCCCTCCTGGAAAAAGGGCCACATGCACACACACACAAGCACACACACACACACGCTGGTAGTTTAATAATCTGTGTCACAGTGTGGTAGGTAATTTGTAACTGATCCTCTTGTAATTATTTATTTTAAATCTTTTTATGAATGCTAATCTTATATAGTACAGTGGATCTCCAGTTCCATTAGATACACAGAATTTCTAAGAGGCAACTGAATAGCTTCTAATGGTAGGTATCAATCATACACACCTCCCACAACATAGATTTCCTATTTCTCAACAAAATATTACCAGTTTATGGGGTGGTTGGGGATTATTTTCCTTTTCTTTTCTGTAAGGTTATGACTGCTGATTCCGTTTGCTTTCCTCGTCAAGAAATCCACAGTACTACAAACGAGCCCTTCTCCCTGATCCAGGGTGGCATTCTAGAGGGACCCTGGCAATCCTGCCTGCATGCCAAATCTGACAACACATGACAAGCCGGTCGGCGTGCAGTAATTTGACTAATTATACCGGATTAGCGCATATTAATGCAAGCTGTTTTCTCCAGAGTTAATGACCTGCTGACTGGGTTCTGTAAGGCCCCACTAGGTCTACAGACAGCTAAAAAACAACACCCTGCTTTCTAAGCCCTCGTCATTTCGCATCAGCAAATGAGTATATCAAACTACTGAGCAGCAAAATTCAAGCGACATTTTGTGTTCTACAAACCCATGCAGCATTCCTTAACTTTCCACCTCAAGGGTTTCTTTGCTACAAAATTAAAATCTGGTTTTTTTTATTTATTTCATTCCTGCAGTGCAGACTCCAGAAGCAGAGGAAGATTAAATTTTTTCTAGGTTTTCCCGTTTTTTAATAATGAGCACAAAGGAGAGAAAAGAAATAACTTATGGTCACTACAATGCTGCCATGTGATTCCATTACTGTGTTAAGATTCTACACTTACCCTCAAATAATTCAGTGCTATAAACAACTTCATGAAGTGACAATCACAATTTAGATGTATTTTTTGGGAGGTTATACCCCTTGAGAGAATTTTTTGGTGAGACTTTTTTTGTCAACTTTTTTTTCTATCTGAATGAGTTTTTCAAAGATATTGGTTGTTATTAAAATATTTTAACTGAATGAAAAACACTTTCCAAATGATCAGGATTGCTTAAAAATAATTTAATTTTAGCTTTGGTTTAATTTAAATAAAGGCTGCTAGAAACACAATCACTTTGACAAATATGAAACACTTATGAATAAATTCACACATGGAGCTCTTCATATGCACAGACTTGTGCATTCTCATTTAGACACTGGAATCCTTCAACAGTCCACTGAATACTGAAAATATGTCCAGTTGGCATATGACAACAGTTGTGGGTTTTTAATAATGTTATTTTTTTTCAAACACATGTGTGTGCTACTTTCTGGAATAACTAAAAGCATAAACATCAAATTCCTGGTATACTCTTCTTGAAATACACATTATAGTGGACAACTGAATAGCAGTCTAGATGCACTGAGCACTTGTGCCCAATATAAATGCATTGCTGATGCAGAATATAAATAAAATTGTTGCAAGGAAAAAGCCAGCATTTATTTGAGCATTATATGATTTGATTAATTATAATTCTGCATGTATATTTACACTTGTTTCTCATAAAGAACTTACTACATATGCTCAGTATGTAAGTTATAAACAGGGTAACAAGCAGCACACTTATGCCCACATAAGTATCTAGCGTAACTGAAATGGAATTTTGATTTACTTTACCATAAATAAGATCAGAAACATACTCAATCAGCCCATATTATCTCTGAGTCAAATTAAACTTGGTACAATTCACTATCTAATTAGTTATGCTTTGCATTTTTTAAGCCAGAAGAAAATTGGGCTATTTATGACATGCATTCATTCCCTTCAGTGGGTTAAAGACAAGAATCTGAGGAACAGTAGTGCTGTAAAAAGTCATAGAGGACTAGCTCAATCAAGGAATCAGTAAAGGGCTAGAGAACTTTACACTAATTTATTACACTGTATACAATAATTGAGCCAAATCCTAGTCTTGCCTTTAATTACCCTAAGACCTCTCTGCCTTTACCCTGAAGAACCTGAAAGTTATCACCCACAGAGTGGTGTTCAATAATCTATGGAAATGCAGTTATCAAAATGTTCACAGAAAAAAGCAGCACCACCCTGGCATTTTTGTTGGCACTCTCAGTAGAGTATAGGAGAAGTAAATGGGTGAATATGAAGGCTACTAAGCTGTCACCCCAAGGGGGATCCTTCAGGTCATGGGTGAAGCGTATCAGGAAGGCAGTGTGGGAAAGGCAGAACTGTTGTTGCTCATGCATAAATAAAGGTCTTTGGTCTTCAAGGCTGTCAATCCAGCATCTTTCAAGAGAACTAAATTCATTATACACACACACAAAAAAAAGTGTAGATAGCACTTCTAAACAGAATAAAGCAGGCATCTGATCCTCCTTTGGGTAAATCTGTAATCAATTTTATACTGAAGTTGCCTGACAGTGAAACTAGATTCAGTGGGTTTTTTTATGCTAGAAGTAACAAGGAAAACAAAACAAACAAGGTATATACAGTGACTTTGTTACAACATGAATCCAAGTGTCTTAGTATTTCAGTATAGACAGGCATTGTGTTTTACACCAATGCATAAACAGAAGAAAATACAGATTTTTAAAAGGGGAAAACACTGTATAAATCTAAATAGCAGCAAAAACGTGCGGTGATGCTGAAAATCTCAAAGTTTAAATTAGCAGCCTTTAAAGCTTCATTGCTTTCAAGAATTTATGCAGTACAGACTTACTGTAATTGAGAAGAAATATTTAATTCCTGACATTATGAAAGATCTGAATGTGTTTATCTGAAATTCCAACCTTTGTAGCTGACAGCAATTTTTAGGCTTTACTTGAACATCCCGATTACCATTCACACCTTCAGATCTATGTGACACTGGCACGGAATAGTGACTGGGTGATCTCCCAGAAACTTATACTGATGCATAAATCATGCTGTTGTCTTTCCTCTTATGACTATATAAATCCTGGTAGAGAGGACAGAAGGTTTGTGACACGAAGGTCTCCTTTCTCAAGAGCTCAAACTTGGTATATAATTTACATACAAATGCACATATGTGTATCTGTAAAACAGAACTGTTTTTATTCTATCACTGAGTTTTCTGGTAAAAAAGTAGAAACTGATGCCTGCTAACATTCCCCAATAGTAAGGCCACTTTCTATTCAGTCTGTAAATTCTGCCACTGAAGATGTGAAATTATGTTCCTTCTTCTTGCAGATCATTTAGTTCAAAAATATAAAGTGGAAAAAAATTCATGATAAAATGAGGTAGCAAAAAGGCAAAGTAGACTTTTACTCAGCACAGGAAGGTGTTCAGTAGTTTAACTTGGAGGGAAATAAAGCAGCACTGTTTGAGCGTATCAATCACAAAGTATCTCAGACTATAAAATGTATTTTGTGCTACAGAAGTTATTTTTTAAAAACTGTGGTTCTTCCTTTCAGTTTGTTACAGTTTTAAAAAGGCCATCTCTCCAAGATACAGGAAACTGCAAAATAACATGCCTTCCTGAGGGTAGACAGGTTACAAAAAGAGGAGCAGAAACTTGTAATGTTGAATATATATATGTATGAATGTATATACACACACATACAGGTCAGACAAGAATACTCTCAGTGCCATATTACAAATCAGAGATGAAAGTTTTCTTCAAAATATCTGTAGATGTCTTATTTTACCTGAGCACGGCAAATGGTACCTGGAATAAATGCTTCTTCAGTCAAGCAACTAGGTTCTCTTTGGACTAATGAAATTGAGTAATAAAGAATCAAACCCTGTGACATGAATCTCATATTACTCTGAGCCTCTTCGATGTCCAGAACTCAGAACAACCTGAACATCTTTAAACAGGCTTATGTCATACAATTTACATTAATTTGTGATATTAATTCAAGCAAAGACCTTAGAATTGGGGTAACTAATGAAAAAAAAACCAAAGCAAAATGCACCCCCACTGTAACAATTTAATGTTCATGATCCAGTTAGTCGGGG
>VZRI01004011.1:243021-262103 GCA_013397515.1 Upupa epops | reverse complement strand
GGGGGGGGGGGGGGGGGGTGTCAAGAAAAAACTATTCTAATGAATACATTTGATCATCAAGATTTTTATTTCACCAGTTACCATGCACACTGCAATCCAAACAGAAAACACATTCCCATTTTGATAAAAAAGTTGACAGAACAAGTTTTATATTACTTGTTGCTTCCATCAGATGCATGATATTAATATTTCACTGAGAGCTGAGCATTTTAAAAATGTAATTGCTTATGGGTGTGCAAACCCCTAAAGCCAGCTATTCCTGTCTAAATGTAAACAAAGACCTGATTGATTACAAATACAGACCACATTAAACTCAATCAGCATTTATTATGCACAGTTTACTGCTGAAGCCAAATTCTCAACAAATGAAATTCAAGAGATAGGTCAAAACTTATTTTTAAATAGTTTTAAGTGGCATTTCCTAAAATATAAATTCAATGAACAATAATGCTCACAGACGTTTTTGATCTGGCTTAAGTCTTTAAGGTCTTTTCCAACCTTATCACTACTGCGATACTTTTAATAGTGACAGCACTAAATAAAAATCACTAGAAAGCTATAGCATCTGCAAGTCAACAAAAAAGGCTTACAGCAGAGACTCCCTGAAACATTTAGCTGGTATTTTCCACACACTGATCCAGTGAAAAAGGATAGGCTGTAAAAATGTGCTTCTGAGAGTTTCAAACCATATTGTACAGAAGTCACATCAAATTAATACTGAGGACCATTTAGAGCCTTTATTCTGAAAAGCTTTTGAAAAGGGATTAAACTATGAAAACTCACATGATACTAAAGTACCTATTAATGGATTTAGGGGGAGAGGAACAATGAAATGGTTATTTTTAGATAAATCGTTACTTTGTATGTAGCTGCACAAAGCATTTGCTAAAGAGACACTGCAACAGCTCCCCAGAAATACCTCACATATCTAAACACTGATTAGCAGAAGTTTTCTTCTTAACAACAATCTTATGTAGAAAAGAGCATCTTAGGGTTTTATCTATAGAAATTGTTGAAAATTAAAGAGAACTCACTAGGAAAACAGCTGTAGTCACAAACTGTGTCAAAAAATGGTGTTGCTTTCACTTATGAATACTTGTTGTTGAAGAAAATGTAACTGTATGCTTATAGCTTTCCATGTTCACATCAGATTACCAAAAGGCTGATAACAAACTACTTGTATATATAAAAAAAAACTGCTCTGTACAAAACACTTAACAGGCAGAAAAATTATGTTTCAAAAAAATAACAGGAAACAGCACAAATAGTGAGAACAAGAAACTGGGGTAGTTGTCATCTCATCAAAAATAATGAATGCTCAAGAGATTTCTAACTTCATCCCTTCTAAATCATTTGTCTAATAACAATAGGCTACCAGAAGCAAAGACTCAAAACAGAGCACGCTCTTCCTCGGCTCTAGCCAGCACCTGTAACCTCCAAACAACTATGTACCAGCTGAAATCCACATGACAACAGCCCCAAAAGACAACTGGAAATGTTGTTCCTAGCCTGCTGTGCCTCCATTCAGCAAAGGGATGCACCACATGGTGGATGACAGCTTTGTGTCTGCCCCATCTTGCAGCCTCCCCTCCTCCCTTGACACACAGTCGTGCACACACAAAACAGTCTTATGGCTAATGATGCAAACATGAAGTGTAAAGTCTCCCTAATTTGACCCTTGTTAAACTCCTAATTGGATTGAGGCGGTCTCAGAGTGGAAAGCAACCCTGGATTATTCAAGAAAGCTTTTACAAAATGAAGAGCAAATTACAAAAGGCTTCCACTCTGGCTGCAGGACACCACAAAGAACAGGCAATGAATTGCAGCTGTCACTTAAGTTAAAAATCTAATCAATTGCCCTTTTTTTAAAAAAAACAGGTAACTTTTTGAACAGTTTCTTCATTGTGATACTCTTCAGAGTGCGCTTGACCTAAATTTAATAAGCTGCTACTAAAGCAGAAGAGCAGCTGTAGAGCAAACACTGTAGAATGATACCGTGCACTCAGGCTCTTAATGATTTTAAAATGACTACAACCACTGCTTCACTCAAGAGGAACAAAGCTCAAGGCTCTTTGCTCAACAATGTCTTAACACAAACTGTCTGAGCAGACAGCATTCATTTGTCCTTCATGAACCCAAAAGGTCAGCTGCATTTCTGAGAACATCTCAACAGTTTAATTGTGTTTCGCCTGTAGGACACTGAGAAGAAAAACTTGGGGATTCCTTGTATATGAAAACTAGTCTTTTTTCCCCTCCCCCTTTCCAAGGAAAAATACAGCTTAAGTACAGAGACAAGGGGTGCATGATATGCAGACAGGTGTAAAACATGAAGTAATTATAGAAGCTCAAATTAGTTCCTAGGCCTGAGGCAAAAAAGAGAACAGTGCCTTGACAAAAGGGAATAGTAAATAAGGATAGCAAACAAAAAATGGCTTGAATGTGTAAATTAGCAAGAAAAATGAGACAGAAAAGCAGCTTTACTCTACTATTATTCACCACATGAGAACAGAGCAGCTGAACATGATCAAGAGGGCTTTGGAGGAGAGAGGCAGGCATCAACACTGAAACGAAGCCAAAGAGTGGCAGCTCCCCACTTTCTAGTCAGTCACTCATTATGTGGTGAAGTGCTCTTGAGAAGTGCCTCTTATACTTGACCTATCATATTACTTCTTCTGTAAACACATAATCCCTGCTTGTTAGGTGGTGTCAACACTAGCGTTCATTCACTGTGGTAGTCCTTTTGTGTATAGGCACTTCAGAAGTGCTGCCCAAACCAAAGAATTGACACCATACTAACACAATTTGAATTTCAACCAGGTAAACAGATTCTATGGGCTTCTGTAAAATGTACTGTGCTGCGCATTAGCTCCAGCATCCCTTATTTGAGACAAAACTGCTTCCTTATCACTATTTTATTTGCATGTCACAGTAACAACCACTGATGATTAACATTACTCAATAAGCATGGTTTAACAACAGGAACTATGGCCACTGCAATTTATTTGCTTTATGCAAATTAGAAAATAAAACAGTTTGCACATTTTTACTATGAGCCGCTAAGCAGAAGACCCCAAACAAAACAAGTTGTGGTTGTGCAAAACTGAGCATCCCTACATGCAACATATTATGATCATGAAGGTCACATGAAAGCCATAAAACCAGTCAGATTTTATGTCAAAATTTCATCTGCTTATACAGATATGCAATCATTGTGGGGACTTACATCTGATTGTTGTAGTTCAACATTCAGAGCTTCCACTCAAATATTCTACTTCTTGCTGTTAAAGGCTTGCTATTGAATTCATACCAAGGAACACGTTGTGTAACCAGTCCACACATACAAATAATTGATTCTGTGCTTCTGTGTTAACAGAGGCATTCTCGACAGGATATCAACCTAACATTTATGAAGTGCTTCGAACACCTTTGCAGCCTATATAACTAAAATGATGAATCATTCTTTCATTCAACACTTGACAAAATATCAGCGAACCTGCTGATGTATCACCGAGTTCCAATGAAACACAACACTAAAATGCAGTATTTGGTTAACAAAGGGTAAATTTTCTACAAAGACACACAAAAAGGAAGACTCGGACACATATGACCTCACCTCTCAAAGCTGAGTCGTCATGCTAGCACTGAGTACATCAGAAAGTATAAGAGTGTAACATTATCAGCCCAATATTGCAACAAGGCGATGTGATATATTACTTGCAGTCACTCTAAGAAATATCATATTATCATGTTACACAACAGTCATAATACTCCTGCCTAGGAGTGCCAAGATTTTTTTGTTTGTTTTTTTTGAGCAGGAAATTGAGTCTATGTTCCTATCCACTAGGAAATTTTACAGCTAGATGTTGTGTGTTTATACATTGAATAGCACATTTCTAGGAATCCTTGACAACACTAGTGCTTAGATTAGGTCACTTAACAAGTAGGAAGGCAGCTTACCTACCATTAGGTCTTCAACTTAGCCACCTGGAAGTATGGACAATGAAGTAGTCCTACCTATACCAGCCACTGCATCTCATTCAAACACCTCTGATTGAATTTTCAGCAATCTCAGTCAATCTGAACTCTGAAACCAATTCAACACCAACTACTTTTGCCTTTCAAATATTGCTTCTACCAGCTCTAACCTTCTCCTATCCTTTAAGCAGACCAAGGTTGCTTCTCCTTCTCCTAATTGTTAGAATTTCTTCTCTACATCAATGTACCTTTAGAAATTCCATTTTATACCGACTTTAAAAAACCCCCAAAAAAACAGATATAGAAGCTTCCTATGTACTAGTATCAAACATTATTTATTACAACCTTTTTACCCTTTCCACTGCCTCCTCTTCCTATTTTTGTATAATTTCTTGTATTTGCTGAAATTAGACTGAAAAATGAAGCCAGAATCACAGAACTTTTAGTTCTTTAAGACAATGTGGTAATGTGTATCACTCTACAAATATCGAATATAGACTTGTGAATGGAGGTCTCCTAAGTCCCATTTATTAGCAACATTCATTTAAGAACTTAGACTACCACACAAAACAAACAAGTTCAGCAGTTTATGCATCCAAAAAGGTCTCGTTCAGTCGTACAGATTAGGACACAATTTAGAAGGTAAAGAAATACCACCAAAAGTGTCAATGTAATTTTCTACACATTTAAAGATGTGCCATGGATTTCATTAAATGTTCTCAACTTCTACAATGTCTGTTGTCCCCCTTTCTCATCCTAATAAAGCTTTCCTTTACTGTGTAGATTGCACAAACTTCTGGACAAGTTAACCTTTAGATCAGTAAAGGTTGATGAGAAATCTGCTGTTCTCAATATCTGGAGCTCCTACTCATTTTCACAGAGCAATGACTTCCACCCACAAAAACAGCAACTACATTGAGGCTGCTGCAGGTCAAGCACAACCAGAAAGTAAGCCTAAGAAAAGTTGACACTTTCTAGCTTGATGTTCACAACAGCAGCATAGTCACCACATTGGCCACCATGCTTAGTTGCCTTGGTGGAGATCCCCCACAAAGTTTGAATTTCTGCTTAATATGGTGTTGATCTTGATATGAAGAAAGCCACATGTCTCCACCTGAATTCAAACTTCTTTAATCAAAGTATTGCTTCTTGCTTTATGATTTGTTCTCTGATTTGCCCTTGTGTTCATTATATTAGTTTTTTTGAGTCCTCACTCTGCAATGAAGTGAATTTTACAAGCGGCTTTCAGATAATTTTTTCCTTGAAAATGTTAATATCCTCCTTTTAAAGCTCATTCTCTTTGGCCTGCCCATCCATTGGCCTTTTCTTCTAACCCAAGCACAGTGTATTTTTCAGTTGTTTCCTTGTTTGCAATTAACTGGCTATTTCACCAAAGTGTATAAACTTCAGTAAATTGATATAAAATTGTGGGTTTCATCAAATCACAGCCCAAATAACTGATTAGTACCACAGGGTCAGTGTGAGGTTGGAGTTCAAATTCCTTGCACATTCACAAAACTCAAACATGCCAGCATTTGCTTTACAAGCAGTGCAACATGTCCACTGTGTGACTGATCAGCACATATGGAACATGGCAAGCATTCTTCCATCAATGCTTTCTCAGGATTTCTAGAAAAAAGACCAGTGAGGCAGCCTGGCCCCACAAATCTGAGACACTAGTAGGGACAATGGATGAGCATAGCTTGCAAGCAAAAAACAGTCTGCCACTAACACTAGTGAGCTTAACAAGTAATAATCAACTGCCCCCAAAGCAACTCAACTTCTTCATTTTCTGCTAATTATCACTGTAAGTAACAATGAGTATGATTTTACAACTGTTTTCTAGATACTTGTGAAAATTCTTTTTATGTACCTACACCTGATGGACGTATCATATGCACTAGCCCAAGCATGGCATAGCATAAATAAGTTTCTAGGCCCAGTGTGGCCTCCTGCCACAAAAACAATGCAAAGTACCAAAGGAAGAATAATGAATTTAATGAATGTATCTTACAGAAGAAAGGAAAGTAGCACAGAAGATGAATCTACAGCCACAATTTTGAAGGCCACGCTCTATTCTAATGTAGACTCTTGCAGAGGCCAACTAATATGAGACTTTGTTGAACTAAAGTTGGTCAGCACTAAAAAGTGAGACCAACTAAAGTTGGTTTATGAAATATCTAGAACTATACAGAACATGCATCTTCTAACTAAAAATGCATAGATTACTCAGCAAAACAAAACTACACCTAGCAACTGCAATATTTTAATAGCAGTTATAATACCAGGTAGCTTTCCTTTAAACACATGACAATTTTCATGGAAAACAACTTGTCATTATAGGCATTTTCTAATACACCAGTTACTACCATTTGCTATGGCCCTTTAACACCGAGAAAAACCTTATAAAAGGTGCAAAAAAATCTGGTTTCTATCTGTGAGTATATCTAAGTATACATTCTAATGAAACAGTGGTAAGCATGTATTGTCAAAAGTTCAGTAAATCTCTTGTAAACTCTGGCATGATAAGCAGGTAATCTTATATATTATCCCAAATGCCAAATCCTTTCATAATTGTATTCTCAGCAAACCCAAACCCGGGTCAGATTTTGTATAGCTATAAATCATTATGTAAAAATTGCCTTCAGTACATCTGTTATGTAAACAGGAAACTGAGAACAAAGCATAAACCTAAACATTCTTACTGCCAAAGTCCAAAACCAAACTCTATTTAAAACAAGTATAACTGCTACATTGTGCTACAACTGTTCTGAGTAAACCATCCACTATTCAAACTCTTTTGTTTTTTCAAATTGTATATTCACATCCATTGTATAAAAATAGCTTTTCTCCAACACTCTTACCTTCTGACAGTTAATATCTTGAGCATAAAGCACTGCAAATTCTTAAGGGAACACACCCCATGCAAATTCAGGAACTAAAATGAAATCACTGACAGACCTTCAATCCCCTTTAACCTTCATGGCTATGAAAATAAAAATTAGAATGGAATTTTAAGTTGTTTCTCTTTCTTTCCTAGTGAAAAATACTATTGATACTATAAACTTCACTAACAAGACTGGTTAGGACACTAGCAAACTTCAGGTGTGCTGGTGACTACATCCTCATGCTTAACATGCCAGCTGAGAAATGTTACCTCCTACAATTAACTAACTAAAAGAGCAAGTGATATCTTCTCACCCCTCATGTTATTAATGTTGGCTTGAGCTCACCCCAGGTTGTTTTCACAAAAACAAGTGAAAACAGTAATTAATTCTCAGTAAAACTACTTGTCTTATCAAGCACCCAGTAAGAAGGATGTAAGCTGTATTTCTAAGCAGTTGTTTTCAAACCTTACAAAATGCTTTTTATGAAATGTGTATCAAAACAAGTAGTACTTTATCTTCTCCCATTTCTACAAGCAGTACTACAACTTTTAATCTTTTTTTTTTTTCTGTGAAGGAAAATATTGTTTAAGCACTGTAAAAAAAGATGTAGAAGTCTTTCAAATCTATACACAGACAGAGAAGATGGGACTAGCTGATATAACTGAAAACAGATAGAATTTAATACTATTAATACTGAACACTGATGCTGAGAGATACTTGCAAAAACACCCAGCCTCCTTGGATATCTGTAAATCTGATAGATTAAGCGAGAAACCCTGTAGGTTCTATGTGCCCCATAAGTTCACTAATTCTGATGTATGTTAGCATCTTGGAAAAAAGACCTGTAAAACCATCCCAGTAAACAAATGTATGAGTACTTCTTGTAGAGAGGGTGAATCCCACTGTGGATTTACTTGCCTGAGAGACTGGCAAGTCAAGACAAATTAGAGTGAGAATGTTATATCTAAGGTTAAATAAAGGTTGACACCCAGGCTTCAGTAATGATTTTTTTTTTTTTTGCTGCTTTCTCAACCTGCAAGGCTACCAGGTATTTCCTTCCCAACTTTTAAATCCTTCTTTCCACAAAATATCATAATTTATCAGAACTCAAATAATAAAAAATAGTAAAACTCAAATAATAAAATTATACTTTGCTAGAGTGTGTATAGGTTACCCGTCCTTAATTTGTGAGGTTCAGACGATCTCTGAGTCCTTTTACAGCAGTATATCTAAGCCCATGAAGAGTAAACAATTAAACAAGAGCCATACTGAAGTCAATATCCATAAAGTTACAGATTTCAGGCAAATATTCAGTTTCTCCTTATATTTTTAAACAGATGTACTCAGTCAATCTTTGTAATTAGTCTCTGGTACAGTGAATAGCAAATTTTCTTAGATGCACTCAATACCACATGCTCCCATACATGTCCAAAGTGGAAGGCACAATATAACCATTTTACAGAACTCTCAGGAATCAGACAGCAGCAGAATAAATCACTCTGCGAACAAGCTGTGTACCAGGCTTCATTAGTTATAATTACCCCCAAAATATGCTCAGCAGAATGCACACGTGTCATCTGGGAGTGACACACAATAGAGCGGGCAACTTATAAACTCCTGCAAGCACAGAAAGAGTCCATAAAACAACTGGCTTGTGCATTTGGATTCATGCGATAACACCTCCTATTGCATAAGCCACCAGATGACACAGATGGGGCAAATCCAAACAAGGAACATTTCTTTTGTATAGGCATTGGACTTCATCTGATGCCTATTCAACCAACAAACTGAGAGAGCAGAGAATGAAACACTAGATCTTTGTCTTTTTTATTTCCCAGATTGCACTACACTTGCTCAAAATCATGAAATATTTTTAAATACTTTGAACATAATCACTTGAAAACCCCCCAAAGTGAAACAAACCAAACCAGGATGTCAAATGTAACATACTTAAGCAAGAGCAAAACCAAACTGTAAGAGAAAACATTTCTAATATAGTATTAACCAGCATCTCCCTTTCACACTTCATATTACCAAAAGCTCTTTGACAACACACATATCAGCAATCTGATCTATTCTTTCTGGAGAAAATTAATTAACATTATGTTGATAGATTACCCTTCTTTAATGATTACTAAAGAAACAGACATGATATGGTTGTTGCAACATTGATCTCATCTTAACTTCGAGCTGTAGACATGCTTATTTTTTATTGCCTCCTGAACTTTCTGCCAATCATAATAACCACTTTCTGTCTAGAACATTCCAATCTCATACTAAGTGCTCATTTGCCCATTCTATTCTTTTTATTTACTTCTCTGCATCCATATACTGTAGTGTTCCCAATCTTCTCTGTAAATGCCTTTCCATATCTTTTCTGTGTTTATCTTTTTTGTATTTTTAGTGAAGATTTTCTGTGAAGATGTGATCATGTGAAATATTGGAGTTAAACACTAGTTTAAAAAAACAGTTAACTCCTTTTAGTCAGAGGGAAACTGACACTCATATACAGTTTATTGTACAGACTGATTTAATGATAAATACAATGTACAAAGTAAACAAGCTCATATATGTCAGCATTTTAATATTAGCACAGAAATACGCACTGTTTGGATGTCAGATGTGTGGGCTAGTGCACAAATACACATACTGATACAAATGCCCATATGACTATTTACTTCTCTACATGCATCTAAACACATGAAGTCTCACATAAAAATACAGCCATGTGTATGCATGCACGTTCAAAAAGTAACTTACACCTTTAGACGTTACATTTCCGACACGCCATTAAGGAACTATGTAATATCCTCATATTTGTTAGATACTTCCAAGAAAGCCCAGAAAGTAACACCAACATTTTGACACAACATTATATTTAAATTAGTAACTTAACCCATGACAGTGACTTCTGTGAAGTCGCTCATACCCACAAAATAAACACCCCATTATTTTGATACAGTGGACACTAGCAGAGGTTCATACGCTTCGAGTGGTAATGTCAACTGTCACGGAGAGAGCTGAGTATATCCAGAATAGGGAAGATCAATTAAGGTCTATTATAAATTGCATCAGTTAACCTGTGATCTGTCAGATCTGTGCATCAGTAACACTGTGTGAATGTAAGCAAGGACAGAATTTGGCCTGGTTGGCCCCATTTTTGTGCAGTGCAACTGAGAGGTCAGCTTCAGTATTCATGCAAACAATGCCAGCAAACTCCATACAGTGCTCACAGAAACAGTGGAAGCAATTCCCTATTTTTAAAACATCAGAGAAGCATGAAAAATTTGTGAATATGAGCTGCTATGATATTATCTGAGATCACTGTTCTCTTATTTTCTTTTTCCTTTATTTTCTTTTAAAGAAACAGATATTGAAAGTATCCCAGCTAATAATTTCATTCTGACACTTGAGTTTAAAAGGTTAAGTTACTATCTGAAGAAAGGTAATCTGGCTGCCTTTCATGGCAGCCTGCAAGCTCTGCAATCTGCATAGAGAGGGGCATTTGTCATCATTAGCTGAGCAGTGACAGCTGGCACCTAGGGTGTCCCAGATTCAAGAAGTGGCAAAGGCACTCTTTTACCTTAAGGTGCCATTAAGTATAGTGTGCTTCACAAGGAGAATATTTTCCTTTAGTTATACAGTGTAAATAACAGTGGTGAATGCATCTATATCTTCTTCAGCATGCAGAACAAGCTGATGTACAATTAGCAGTTGCCTTTAGACAAGACATCAGGCTTACAGTATGAGCAAATACCCAATATCCATGTCACTTGGAAATATCTACAATTGGCTCAAAATGAGGGCAGTACATTTTCCTTCAAAGATATTTCAGACTGACTGCTTTCTATATTACCCTTGTATGTAACAAATCATGAATCAAACACGGTTTTTAACTAGGAGTGCCTAATTACTTAAAAACAGACAGGAAAGATAATAGTCCTACATGGGCATATAAGCTAATGAATTAATACTTTGAAAGAATTACCTGATGGAGCACTATTTTAATAGCAGTTTTAGAAACCTAAAGATATTCTTGTAGTGCATTTAATAGCTAAATTGGTCACATTCAGATTTTGCAAATGCATCCATACATAAGAGTGTATTTAATAAATGGAATGTGTAAAAGTCTATGAAAGAACTTATTTTCTACCATCAATTATTCAATCTATGAAAGACTGAAAAAGGGTCTATAAAGGTTAAGAAAAAGCCCTCATTTAGTTAATTTTATTGAGAAAAAAACCCAAATTTAAAAGTAATGTTCCTGAAATTTAAACACCACCACCACCCCCAAAACAGAACAACAAAACCAACACCAAAAATAAAAACAAGAAAACCAAAAAGAATTTTTAAAAAAATAGAAAAAATAATAATTTCTCCGCAATGTTTGGAAACATCATCCATAATGCTTGATTTTGCATTATCATGTAAACTAGTTTTTCCCAAATAAAACTAATTTTTGTGCTAATGTAAAATCTATGCAAATACATGCAGTCATTTATCAGGGAAACTGACAAGCATTCCATATTGGAGAGGGAAAATGAAACTGCCTCAAGAATAGAGGCAATTAATTATTTCTGTATTTTCTCTTCCTCTGTCTTGAGGCACAAAAGTTATCCATCCAGTTAAAACAGCAAATGAAATAAAGAGATTTTTTTTTTTATTTAAACACATATGGCTTTTGCCTGCAATACTGATCACCACAAGGTCTACAGATGCCCGTGGCTAAATTGTACACTGGCAGATGCACACAAGGGAAAACAGTGTTAATGCAGCGTGGCGAACAAAACAAATGAAGAACTGGATTTTGGTGGGGGTGAGGGACTTCTTTTACCCCATCAAGATACGCACTTTGCCTACCAAGAGTGGATTAGGTTAGTGACAAATTTAACTTCAAGAGGTTTTTTTCTCATCATCTATGTAAAAAATCTGAATAGAACGTGCAGAAAAAAACATGCACACAGATCCACACAATTTTGTAAGGTACAGATTATAAATAATGGGCTTGCCAAGATACTTACATTATTTCATCTTTACAATTAAGGACTAATAATACATAATGAATGTACTTATAGAACATAATGAGAAAACTGTTGTCCAACATACTTGCTGTCATTTTTTACCTGCTTAAGGAAGCAATCTCTTGGAAACAGCAAGCACTAAGGCAAAATCGTACACATGCTTTATAGTCTTCTGTGCTTCAGATGGCTAGTAAGATTTCTGCACTTGTTACTTATTTCTTTCAGTAAGCTTAATTTTAAAAATTGAAGCCAAAATGAGCTAGATCATTCCTGGAAGTAATTTGCAGAAAGAAGAAATAGAGACGGTAAAACATTTGCTGAAGATAAGTCAGAATCACGTTGATCAAAGTAACCTCTCTTAGTAGGCCTGTACACATTGCATAGCTTTAAAATTACCACTGGAATGATCAAATAAAAAGTAGCGAAATATGTATTTGCAGCCCATTTTTGACATGAATTTTGAGCATGTCACACAAACCAGCATTGACAAAAAAAAAGGTAGACATTTTTTCCTGGAAGTTTCTTTCAATTATACAAAAGAATTAGTCTGTACCAACTGAAACAGTAAATATAGAAGACTCAGAAATGTGAAATAATGAAATCTCTCCTTTGTCTCATTTAAAACTAAGGAGACTTAAGAGGAAACTTTATCACTACCCTGTCAGATATACCATAATATTGTTCTGATTTTCAATGGCACTACTGTATTGTAAACAAGAATGTGCCTGAAATGCAAAACCTGTTCCTACTACTAAGAAAATTTGATAGTCATCTTCCTTTAATATAAACAGATATTTCCATAAACAGATATTATTTCTCTTTCAACAATTGTATTGGAGGTTTATGAACTTATTAGACTTCTGTGTTATTTCTGTAGTCTTTCTCATTTCAGTGACACCATCACTCTGTTGCAAATTTCTATGTATTCCATCCTAGTGCTGGGATGCAAAAAAAGTAGGGGAAAGTGGAAAGGAACAGCGAGTGTTCTAGGTTAAAGTTTCAAACCCAAGCAAGAGAACTAGAGTGATTTGCAACTATTAATACGAGACTCAGTTCTTCCCTAGATATAATAATACACTGTACAATGACAAGGTTCCACCAGATCAGGAATAAAACAATTCAGAGTGGTGGTGGGAAAATCAATACATTTTAAAGGCCAAAAGATCTAACTATCAAGTTTTTCCTGAACAGATCTCTCCTTTTTTTCCTTAAATAATGAGTTGGTTCACATGTTTATATTACAGTTATAGCTAGGATATTTTTAGCAACAATGAGTAACTGTTTTAAGCAAGTAGGTTGCTTATATTTAAGACTGTTAAAAGATTCTGTACCTTTGGGGAATAGAAATAGCTCTCAATATACAAAAGTACATGAAAGATACGATTTCAGTAGATATTTTAAACACATAATATTTCACTCATTTCTCTGAATAACCTCACCCCTCTCGTAAAGGCTATAGAGAAGATTGGAGAAAGCATTTTTCTCAGAGCATCTTGTTAAAGTATGGACAGAACAGCACTGTCCTTTCTCAAGAAGCTATTTCAACATTAAACCACAATGAAATTAATATGGAAGTTCTGCTCGACAGAAGAGTAGATATTTTGGCCAAAAATACATTTCCTCACCAACACGTGTATTTGAAGCATTAGGTATTTTAAAAGCACACCGTATTTTATCCTATCCAAATGTTAACCTCCAAGTGTTATCCTGCTTTGGCCCTAATCCTGCAAGCAACTACCCCATACACTTAGAAGCCTAAAGAAGCCCACGACCTCACCAGAACCAGACAAATGTTTCACTAACCATGTGTGCATTGGCAAGACCAGGGCCTTCATAAGGTTCAATGAAATGTATTAATCACTCATGACCAACTCACTCAACTCCTCCCTTCACCATTATTTTGAAAGAAAATATCAAGAGAGTTAAACACTACATTAAAAAATACAAGTCTGTGCTGCAATATGTTTGGCATGTCTTTTTATAACTAAATCAAGATAAAGTGAGTTACCCAGGTAATTTACCATTCCCACACTATTGTCCTGGCAGAGGACAAATCTCGAGTTAACGTACTGACATCATGAAAATTTACAATAAACATACACTATGATAAAAGCACATGCAGAGATGGTATTTACTTTGTATGGGTTAGTGTTCAAAAATGGTAAGCAACATGTTTTCCTCTGATTTCAACAGCTCTAGTACCTTCCTAGTAGGTAAGATGTAATACCTATCTAGTGGTAAAATGATGTAGTTTCCTGGTCAATAATTCAATCAACTTACAGAAAACCAACAGTGACAAAAATAAGTATATTCAAGACATACCATCATCCCTTTTCAGCTGGGCCAATAAGATCTTGGGTTACTCATAAAATGTAGCATGAACAGCCTGAGTAACACCATAATTTATATAATTATGTATTTCTAATGCTTTCCTACATCAGTTTCAACGTACATTTTCTACTGCTCTAGTCCTCTGTCAAACAATGTATTCCAGGGCTAGAAGTTACCAAGGGGAAAAGTTAGTTCAGACATGAAGTCTTTGGAAGCTGCTCATCCAACACATACAGCTTTATTTTCAAGGTCAATGTTGAATATTTTCAGTCATTTAATCATATACAGCATGAGAGAGTAATGAGTGTTCTGCAGTGTTGGATGACCCACTACAGATGTGGTAGATTAAAAGGTGCTAATCCCCACTGATTCCACACTCCTCTCTCAGTTTAGCAGAAAAGAGCATGCTCCAAGCAGGAGATCTTTAAAACAAACCAGTTGCTGTACTTTAAGGAATGTTTGGCTTTGGAGAAACTGATGGAGAAGTGAATCAAATGAATAATTCAATGCATTTTTCCCCTGCTTGAATGTTCTGCAGTTCTAGCTAAAATTACAGTTGTGCAAGCTCCATGTTTACTTTTGAGATGTAACATTTTAAAGAGAACAAATTCATTACTACCTTTTTTTCCTTTAACAGACTGAAGATTAGAGGAATTTAAAGCAGTAACAGATCGTCCATAAGACCTAGTATGACAGAGTCCAACACAAATAGAAATTCTTTTCACATTTGTCTTTTATATTTACTGGGAAGATGCATTACATTTAGCACTAATGAATACTGTGCACTGCAAAAAGGAGCTATATCAGATTTAAAAAAACTTTAAAAAGGCAGAAAACTGTAGATAACAGAAGAAAATATTTGCACACAATTATACAGAAATCTACCTTAACAAACATGTACTGAAATGTTTAATATCGTAAAATTGAATTTTTGTAAACACTACTGCAAAGTACATTGAAACTTAACTTTTCATTTGTTTCTAAATTTGTGTAGTCAGAGAGTCAACCACAAATAATAAAAGAGAAAATTGCAACTTATATTAAAAAAAAAGTATGCTATTTTATATAATCTTGGAACTTACAGCAAATATGGCACAAATATCTGTCATCAGTTTTCTACTTGAAATAAATGTGTTATTGCTGGCAGAATGATATGGATGAAATAACCAGGATGAATTGAGGGAGAAGGGGAGAAAGAGGAGCCAAAATATCAGATACATTCAATGAGCCTTCAAACTCACTTCAGCAGTAGGGATAAAAAATTTAATCAACTCAGCTTCATTTTTTTCCCAGCTCCCCAGTGCAATAGGCAGATATTAAAAAATAAAACTTTAAAATTCATGAGCAATTGTGTGTGGAAGAACTATCACTACATAATAAGAATTATAGTGGTATCAATGAGAGCTTTTTTGTGTGTGTATATGCATCTACGTGGACATTTTAACTCACACTTTTCACCATATGATAATTAATTATTGGTGAAATTTATGTATGTCGGGGTGGTTGTTTTTTTTTTCCAAAATCCCAGTTTTGGGGAGTGGACTAGTATTGGCAGGCAGAGATTTTCAACACAAGTTGGCTTTTTGGCTAACGAGCACCGGGGGACAAGGTGCTGTGGTTGGAATGATTTGAAATAGCAGGCAAAGTTCAACAAATACTGTTATAGTACCCCCTAATTAGAGGGAAATATCTAGAAAACAGTAATTTGGTAAAAGTCATCAATATCGTGGTACCATTAGCATGACAAATGATCAATCATCATTTTAATGAGGTGATTTTAATCTCAATTTTCCAGAACAACTCAATACACATAAAAGTAAAACGCAATTGATGAAAAGGTTCCTTCTGTTCATAATTTATTAAGGACCTAGTAATAACTACAGAGAAAAACTAACTGCAGTAAGTGGTCAGAAAGTTCTAAACTATTAGTATTCTATGTCACACATAATCAGGTAGATAACCCTTTTTGGAATCTAAACCAAACCACCGACTTCTTGTCATGCTAAAAGATCAAATCACTAAGTTAAATTTCAGTGATTGACTTGGTGTCAGCGACACCTAAATCCACAAATTTTCAAACTATTAACTGTTTCTTAAGCATGTGTGAAACGAAATGATGCAGTGACAAAGCTGAGGCAGTATTTCTCATAGCTACCAAGATGCAATAAATACGTATAACCTGCGTTACTGATATCACGGTTAATCTTAGCTCGTTATGGACTGAAAGCCTTGATTTAGGCCAAAAGACTTTTTTTCTTTTTTTTTTTGCCACATTATGAAAATTCAGACTCCTAACAGCTTATCGGCAGGACCTATCACCTTTTCCCTATAGCAACTGGATTTACCTAGTTAAAACTCAAGGGGCAAATAGAAATAAAACCTTGGCCCAAACATTTCCACCGTTAACGTGTAGCTATGCTGCAGCTGAAGTGATGAAGGGCTCCATGGGGTCGTTCCGGTGTGTCCCCTCCACGAGAAAGGGCTGTCACCTCAGCGGAGATGGCAAGAAGGGACCTTTTGTCCGCTCGCTCTAACTTTCGTTTTTACCAGAGTCGGTGTACCTTGCGGGGAAGCGGCTTTTCTCTTACTAGAATAGCAAAGAAGCCGCCTCCGACCAGGCAGGGATAGAGGTTTCGGCTCCGCGACCACGGCGGAGGCCGTGGCCGGGACCGTGGCCGGAGCCACCACGGCCGCAGGACTGCCTCCGCCCCAGGCGGTACACGGAACCCGCCCGCCGGAGCGATACCCGACTTGGTCGCTTTTTCTTGCTCCGCAAAGCCGTGCTCGTGGCTGAGGGCATTGTCCCCGGCCCAGAGGAGCGGGAGTGCAGTCGTTCCAGCCTCTGTCCTTGGGGGCGATGGGGCTGGATGTGCCGGGCCAACAAGGTTGCTTCCCCTCCTCACCCGCTGCCGGGGCTAGCGGCAGTGCAGCCGAGGCGGCTGCTGGGCGGGCAAGGGGGGAGCGGTCCCGGACCCCGCCCCGCGCACCCGGTAAGAGCAGCAGGGAGATGCTCGCTGTCCCCTCAGAGCCGACCGGGACACCCGTGAGTGTCCTCTCGGGGGAGCCACTCTCCACCCTGGCACACCGCAGCGGGGAGGGAGGCAGCAGTCCCAGAGCCCGGGAGGGGTCGGAAGAGCCTGGTAACGCCTCGTGAGGCTCCGGGAGCGGGCGCGTTAGACCCACCGCCGCCGCCGCCGGACATGAAAACCCGGCGCCAGAAAACCGCCCAGAGGAGGGAGCGGGAGGAACGACGCTGCACGCCGGCCGTAACGTCCAGAAAGCGTCCGCCCATCCGCCGCCGACCGGGAGGAGGAAAAGCTGGGTCGGGACTAGCTGTCACCTGCAGTTTTTCAGCGGAACAACCGCGGGACAACTTTACCCTGCTTAGCTCATGGGCAGAGAAGGATTCCCGCGGCAGCTCCCTCCGAGGAAGGCGACACGGGGAGCGTCCGTGCACACCACACACCAAACCGAGCCAAGCGCAAAATCAGAAAATCTTCGCTGCGTGCAATAAAGTTGGTCGGATTAATGCGTTGAATAAATGTCCTGAAATATTCTTTGCGGAATGGCTTATTCTTATCGGTGGATATGCCTGTGACAATTACTTTATGAATTTGCAATCGGACAGTAAATATTCCAAGCGATTAAAATCTTTTCTGTTTTGGTTTTTGTGTTTTGTTTTTCTTTTAACTATGTATTTGATTTAAGGTCCTCTCAGTATGTGCTGCAAAGCAGAAGAGTTTGCCACTTCGACTTGTTTGCAAATAGAGGTCCCAATTGCTAACACTTAGAAGTACCGAAAGAGAGAGTTGCTAATTATACATCACGCACACGAAACCCCCAATCTGTCAGATTAGTAGCAATGCCAGCAGGTTTGCAATCTCTAGCATCCTTCCCGTGTGCGCGTATACTACACGCAGCTTGTTATACGGTAAATCGTCCAGGTTTGAAATTGAAAGATATTTGTGGTGGATCTTAGAATAAAACAATAATAATAGAAATAATATTATTAATAATAATAAAAAGAAGCTGAATATCCAGTCTTCACAGCATACTGGAGCGCTAGACAGAATATAAAAACGAAGCTAAGGAACTGGCAGATCAGATTTATCTTTCATATCTGATACTTCAGTTTCTGGAGGGGAACGTGAAAAAGACCTTACATATACGTGTAGTGATTGATTCTCGCTTCATAAGACCACAAAAAGGAAGGTAATGTCAAAACGGATTAAACCTCAAAATCGATTAGAGCCCATCAGAAGGTCTTTTAAAACAATAAAAATCGTAGACTTCAGAGTAATATTTTATTCTGAGGGACACTACAGGTGCTGTGAATCTGTGCTGTCTTGTTCACGAGAGAGAAAAAAACCCAAAAAAATCCCAAAACAATTAAAAAATCCCGAACAACTTCTCGCTCTTACAGACAACTACCAGGAGGAAGGGAGAGTGTGATGTGACGCCAGCTGTGAGTTAATGAATTTACGCCTCTGCTCCCGCAGGAGCGAGCCCACTCTGTAGCCCCCCAGTTGCCGGATACCCATTGATACACCTGCGTTCGCATCTCGGCCGTGGGGAAGCTACGTAGGGATTCAGTGCAGAGAGGCATAATTTTGCCAAGTCCTTTCGAAACGTCAATATCCTTCGAGTTACACGCAAAGGAAAGTGATTCCTCTTGATTTCCGAGCGTACAGATGACCGGGGCAATTTTTCTGCCGGCAACCTTCTACTTTTCTATATGTGCCTGCCTGCCTGCGTGTGTGTGTGTGTGTGTACACATATCTATTTTCTAGAGAGGGATTAATTAGCCGGGTTTGAGCTGAAAGAGGCTGCAGTGACGAGTCCAGTGGCGATTGGCCGTTCGCCTGCC